>JAHWGI010001202.1:0-99633 GCA_029379305.1 Frankliniella fusca
GTCCTTGAGAATATTCATGTAGATAAACATTTGCTCTGGTTTTCCGAGGGTCAAGTCGACGGGGCGTATGCCCTCAATGACGTCACTCGTCGAGAACGGTCCTGGGAAAGGCAGGCCGAGTTGTGCGGCGAGACGCGGTGCAAAGTATACGACAGAGTTGCGGAGTCCTTTGAGAGCTGCGATGTGGAAACATTTTTCTTTGGTCAGTCCCACAAGGAAGTTGATGCACACCGTGGTATTGTTATCGCCAATTTTTCCGCAGCTTTGAGATGGTGTATTGCCGTCCAGGGTATAGTAGGTATTCAATGGCTTGAGCACGTCGGCGATGTGTTCGGTGAGTGACTGGGCCGTCGTGTAGAGTCCCGGACGCAGAGAGAATTTGAATTTCAAAGAGGAAGTCGTTGAATTTCTGTAGTCGTAAGGTTGTGCGTCAACGACAAATCCTGGTCCTTCTTCACGTTTTGGCGGTTTGGGGATATACGTTCCCTCTGGTACTTCATAGATTTCAATCCAATTTTCACGCTTCTGCACATTGATGAGCGTGTTGGGGTAATGCGCTTCGAGTAGTGCGACTTGCCATTCCCCATGCAGTTCGCATCGTTGAGGTAGATGCACTTTAAACTTGGATGTTTTGTTTTCAGGATAAAGTACTCCCGACGCGTTGGAGGGTAACACCATGTGAAAACTGTTCTCGGCCATGTTGCTCGTTCGCGTGTCGCGCACAGACTGGTGGCTCGAGTAGATGGACGGTGCGTATTATAGGATATCCTTTTCAAAAATCCAGGAGCGAGAGGAGACAGGGTAGCCTTGCCAATGCACGAGTAGTTGTTTTTTCGGGCCCTTTCCTTTGGTGTCTACGACGTGATCAATTTGAAAGGCTGTGGGTTTCTTTACTTTGTTGAGTTCCCAGGAATAAAAATGTCCTTCTATTTCCTCGTTATGATCGATGTCGGCGATCTTGTACACGGGCTGTTGATGTGGAATGATTTTCACAATCTTGAAAATTTCTTCAGTCCAATTAAAATGTGTTCCTTTTTCAAACATTTGTTTTTCTCTTGAAATTCTGACGTGATCTCCGACTTTGAGTCTAGGCTTGACGGGTTCGCGTCGCAGATCCCCGTAGAGTGTGTTGTACTATCAGTCTGAAAAGTTTTGTCCCTCGACTGCCAATAGCGATGGTCCCAGACAGCCTCGCACGGGTCCCCTCTCAGCGCGCCCTAGCAGCAGACGAGCGGCTGCTGCCAGGCAAGATGGCGACCCTGTCTCCACCTCGCATTTTTGACAGTCATTTTAAACTCAGCTATGTCGGAATCTATCTGTTTTATATGAAAATACCAAACATATTGCTTGCAGAAAGCGATAGAAATCATTTGTGGCGCGGAGACTTATACCGATCGCAGGATGTAGAGAGATAAAAATCCGGACTAGGTTAGCAAGCCAGCTCCAAGACTTTCAGCGCTGTCATCGCAATTTCTCATTCCGCGCGATCACCGCGGAATTCAAACGGGTCGCATTGGTGACAAGCGTCGTAGACAAGCCCTCTAATACTGATTAATTGGGTCGGAGGCCTGCCTACCAGGTGGCTGACGGACCCCGGGCACTTTTTGTACTATGCAACCCGCCCGCACCGCTCCATCCGGGACTGCATACCCATCAGGCGCTGGGGACCGGCTTCAGGCGCGGACGCTCCGCTCCGCCACTGTCGTTGCAGCCCCCGCCCCGAAAGGGCCCTCTCGCGGTTCACGCGGTCTACGGTAGGGCGTTACAGGGGGGAGGTTCGCGGTTTCGCGGGGGCGATCCGCGAGTCCTCGCGGTTTCGTGGAGGTGATCCGCGAGTCCTCGCGGAAAGCTCGCGGACCGCGGGTCCTGCCGCGGGGGTATCTCGCGTAACGCGGATCCCTCGCCGGGGGAAGGTCGCGGTCCGCGGATCCTTCTCGCGGGTAGCTCGCAGTCCGCGAAGGACCCGCGAAGCATCCGCGTTACGCGAGATACCCCCGCGGCAGGACCCGCGGTCCGCGAGCTTTCCGCGAGGACTCGCGGATCACCTCCACGAAACCGCGAGGACTCGCGGATCGCCCCCGCGAAACCGCGAACCTCCCCCCTGTAACGCCCTACCGTAGACCGCGTGAACCGCGAGAGGGCCCTTTCGGGGCGGGGGCTGCAACGACAGTGGCGGAGCGGAGCGTCCGCGCCTGAAGCCGGTCCCCAGCGCCTGATGGGTATGCAGTCCCGGATGGAGCGGTGCGGGCGGGTTGCATAGTACAAAAAGTGCCCGGGGTCCGTCAGCCACCTGGTAGGCAGGCCTCCGACCCAATTAATCAGTATTAGAGGGCTTGTCTACGACGCTTGTCACCAATGCGACCCGTTTGAATTCCGCGGTGATCGCGCGGAATGAGAAATTGCGATGACAGCGCTGAAAGTCTTGGAGCTGGCTTGCTAACCTAGTCCGGATTTTTATCTCTCTACATCCTGCGATCGGTATAAGTCTCCGCGCCACAAATGATTTCTATCGCTTTCTGCAAGCAATATGTTTGGTATTTTCATATAAAACAGATAGATTCCGACATAGCTGAGTTTAAAATGACTGTCAAAAATGCGAGGTGGAGACAGGGTCGCCATCTTGCCTGGCAGCAGCCGCTCGTCTGCTGCTAGGGCGCGCTGAGAGGGGACCCGTGCGAGGCTGTCTGGGACCATCGCTATTGGCAGTCGAGGGACAAAACTTTTCAGACTGATAGTACACTTGCATGATGTTATTTTCATCACTCGCTTCGGCAGGCGTCATTTTAATGCTTCTGTGTGTTTTATGGTTGTAAGCATGGGTGATGTCGGCAAGGACTCCGTCAGTATAATTATACTGTCCTGTGCGCGTGAAATATCTTTGCATCCACATTCTCAGCGTGCGAATAAATCTCTCTGCTACAGAGCACTTCGTTTGGGGGTTTTGGGTGTGAAAATATTCAATGCCATGTTCTTTTAAGAATTTTTTGACAGTCGTATTGTTTATTTCGCGTCCTTTGTCTGAGAGGAGTACAGCACATCTCCGAGTTGTCATATCAAACAGGGTTTGTAAAGCGTAAACGATCGTAGCTGCTTTCTTGTCTGGTATGGGTACCGTCCACGCGTATTTGCTAAAGACGTCGATCACAACAAAGATGAATCGTTGGGATTGATTGTGGTCGGCAATGGAAGAACAGTCCATTAAATCACATTGCCAGCATGCGTCGATAGTGTCTGCATACGTTTTATTGCGAGGAAAATTTTTCCTCACATTTTTGTGCAGAGTATAAGCCCTCTGACCATCGAGGTAGTCATTCACGGTGTCTTGAGACAGATTGGAGGCTTTCTTCAACCTGGCTGGTGTGCTGAATCCTGCTGGATGTCGGGTGTCGTAATAGATCCGATCAAGGTTTCCATTTTGCCCATCCTCTTGAGAGAGACGTCTTCTGACAGGCGGATGTGAAGTCGTCTGGGCGGGCGGGCGTGCGTGCGGGCGGGCGTGCGTGCGTGCGTGCGGGCGGGCGGGCGTACGGTCCGGGCGTGCGTGCGTGCGGGCGGGCGGGCGGGCGGGCGGGCGTGCGTGTCCCGGCGCGTCCCCGGCGTCTCCCCGGCGCGTGTCCCGGCGCGTGTCCCGGCGCGTCCCCGGTGCGTCCCCGGTGCGTCTCGGCGGCGCGGTACGGCGCGATGAGCGGCGTAACATCCCGGAATGGAATACCGGAACCGCTTTGTTCTTGCATGAATTCGCGATATTGTGCGTTCTGAACGAGTTCTCGTGAGCAATGGAGAGATTTTAGCGTTTTGACGAATGGCATCCAGCCCACGGCCTGTGCTTTTTTACGTGCTCGCACGGCGTCGGAAATCAAATCCACAATGTTGGCTTGAGGAATGATTGTTCCAGAGATGCTGACTTGACCGCGGGTGTCCCACGAAAGCAGAGGACGGACCCGTGGTGTCGCCAAGAAGTCCACGAGTGCACTGGCTAGTCTTTGAGCTTTAGCGGGCACAATACTGTTGATCTGTGATCGCAACGCTGTCGTGTCGATTTCTGAAACATCTTCTGTTTTCTGTTGGTCGCTAGGCACGTGCAATTCGAGAGGTTTCTGATTTTCTCTTACGAAATGCAAGTAACGTTGTAAGGCTTGGTTGTACATTTTCCATTTCGAGTCGTCTCCTTCATTTTTCATCGCCAAAATGTCTGCGATGCTCGTGTCTAGCTCAGATGCGACGGCCCCTGGCGTGCGACCTGTCTGCGCGCCTTGCAGCCGCGAGACGGTCTCGTGAGGCACGAGCACCAATTTCTTACAGTGTTCCATCTGCATATTACGACTTGCTGAACAGCAGGTTTCCAATAGCTGGACCGAGCACACTCAAAAGGAGCGGTATGAAAAAACCACCTCCTCGTTGCACTAT
The DNA here is from genome assembly GCA_029379305.1 of Frankliniella fusca. Classification (NCBI taxonomy): domain Eukaryota; kingdom Metazoa; phylum Arthropoda; class Insecta; order Thysanoptera; family Thripidae; genus Frankliniella; species Frankliniella fusca. The sequence continues at coordinate 4,408 of JAHWGI010001202.1, forward strand.
TCTCTTTTTTTCCTTCCACGACTCTCCTTTACGAGCGAGTTGACGCAACTGACCCTTGTATTTTTCGAGCTTCCTTTTATTTGCAGGCGAGACGGGGATACGCCCCGACAGAAAATTCAAGGCGATTTCACAGAGTGCATAAATGAGATCCTTGTCTGCAGATTGAAGCAGGGCTTTGCGAGTTTTCGTGTCGACGACAGCCAGAGCACGTAGTACTGCGTGATGTGATTTTTTCTTCTGCGTCGCCGGCGGCATGATGCACTTCCAGCCGAGTCAGAGCTCGGCGCACTTCTGATTAGGAACGATGAACAAGTTCACTTTTATACTTGTTTTTCGGGATATAAACAACGGTGTTTTCATCGGGGAAAATGTTTGTCCTGAGCCTCAGGTGTTCTTGTTGGCGAACGTGAAAATCAAACAGGAGATACGAGTGACCATCACGCGTAAGTAAGCTGAGTAAGCTTCCATCAGAGCTTTAAAATTGGGGGGATCGATTTGAAGTACAAAAGACCGTAGGGGAGAGTGGGGCACATTGGTCCGTTTTTTTTCTTTTAGTTCCCTACGCCGCATGTGATGACCCCAAAAAAAGTTTTTTGTGCCAAGTCTTAGTTTGTACATTACTTTACCTTAGAAAACCATCCCCAACATTTTTCCGACCATGCAAGCTGAGATAAACTGAAAACCCAAGAGGCCTGCAAGTGGACCAATCTGCCCCGGGCCGGGGCACATTGGTCCGACCTATGGGGCACATTGGGCCAAGCTGGAAAAAATGGCCAGAACCGTTATCTACGCCACTTAATGATGTGTTGAGTGATACTCTGTGATAAAGGAAGTCGAATTTGTCAAAAAAAGTAATTTCAGTTAGGTACTTCGTACTCTTGTATTTGTACTTTAACAAAAGTAGGCTAATCAAAAATAAAATTCTGCTAACTAATTAAAACAGTAAAAACAGTTAAGAATATTTTTTATAAATGTCAGAAAATGAAACCATAAGAAAACCTAACCTAGCATTTGTCACAACACTTCCTGAAATATCAAAATTTGCAATTTTAATGGATACTGTTAGATTGGCACAATGTGCCCCGTAAAAAAGCGGCCCAACCTGCCCCAAGTGTAGCAAATAAATTCAAATGCTTCTAGAATGCAAGTAGTTGTTTCTAGCCCATTCAAAACTATATTCAATTTAAAGGTAAGTGATCAGGCTTTCGTTTTAAAAAGGTGCCGTGATTAAAATATAGTGTTGTATACCCCTAAACGAGATGGTTTTAGAGTAGAAACATTTTACTTTTACCTGTTTTATGGGGTATTCAATACTTCACCCCTGGCCATTTGGATTGCGACCGTTGACGAACGGCGGACTCTTCGGAAAAATAGTCGGGTAGGTAATAGCTTCTTCCACTGCCCGAGTGGTGGCGCTGCGGTCGCTCTAACCTCGCAAAATTCGAAATGGACCAATGTGCCCCATGGACCAATGTGCCCCACTCTCCCCTACTTGTGCCAAATCACGGGCAGTTTTCATTAAAATGCAATAGTGTGCTTGAAGACTGATTTCTCGCATATTTTTGGGGAAGATGCATTGTGAAAGAAGCCAGAAGCTTAAATTTCGGTGATGGGAACCCTTTATAGCAAATTTTAAAAATTCAGGATTTTTCAATTCAGACATGAAATCGTCACAAATAAGTAGTTTAGGCCCTGCGTTAGGCGGGAACTGATCCATCGTGGGGATGCCTTCGACAAATCGAACTTGGGGGTCGCTATGTGACAACTCCTCATAACATTTTTGCCACTCTGCATAATGCCATACTACTTCCACAAAATCGGTGTCAAACATGAGGGCCCTATTTTTAACAAGCTTGATCATTAAAGTTGTTTTCCCCGCGCCAGAACCGCCCACAAGCAAAGCATTGGAAGGGTGAGCGAAACGTATATCCATCGTGTTCGATTGTCTGCACGACACTGTGTTCTTCAAGATGAGGGTTAATCTTTTTATGCTTTTCGCAATTCTTTTTTTCATGTGTGTTCTGCAGAGTTCGCCTACAGAGTGCAGCACCTCACGGGGGTCGTGTATGAAGAGAGAAACAAGCTAGTTTTTTATTTCTTTTATTTACATTCAGGAGACCGTGAGCACTGCCCCACAGATCACACGCGGGGTCGAGTATGACAAACAAGAAAACAAGGTATGACAATTTCTCATAGTTTTGTTGACGTTACAGAGAGCCGCCCGGGTTGCCTATTCGTCTTGTAATGTCTCTAAGAAATCCATAAGTTCGTAATCGATATCGTCCAACAATTCCGCTGTGAAACCGTAAGGGACAGTTTTATTTTGCACACGGCGTCTTTTGTTGAGACATGTCCGCCACACTTTCTGTGACGGTTTGGTAATAATTTTCCACTTTAACCTAGTAATCTGTTTTGGAATGCTGACGATCGTGCGCTCGTGATGGCCTTTGACCATGGAACATAACCTATCAAATGTCACCAAATTCGAACACGAGCCGTCAATAGAAATTCCACGAACTTTGATGCAAGTTTTTAATTTACTCATGTCTGAGTTCACAGCCACTTTAAAAGCATAATTCTTACAACCTCCGGAAACAAAACTGACAATCATAGACCTCTCTCCAAATCGTTCGGTAATTTCATCCGAAAGAGATCCTAAACTCTGGCCAACAACGGGTTCTGGGTAGCCTGGCTTGGAAATGAAGCAGATGGAATCTGAAGTACAACACAACAAGGTTAGTTTTCCTTTCATAATAATAATAATAAAAATAAATCATGAAATGTCCATCAGTGATTTGAATTCTTTTTTTAATAGGACTCACCAGTATCATGATACAGTGCTCGTTCATCAACGATGGATAAATATTCATAAAGCATGAGTCGTCCATGACATGTAGTGAATGCAGCATGAACTAATGAAGTTGTCCTCAAGCTGTCTTCCATATCTGCATGTGGTGTATACACTACTTGAATGAGATCATCATCCAGAGGCATAAGAGAAGAAATTTCGATGGTCGAATCTTCTGTGAGTCTTGTCAGTTCTGCATAATTTCTCACAAACTCCGTCTTACTTCTCAATGTTTTTTCTCCCAGTTTACCCCCTGAAAAAAGAAAACAAACAGTGTAAATTCATTCCAATTTCATAATAATAATAATAAAAATATGATTCATAACTCAAAGTAATTATACTTACAAAAAGAATTCAGGATCAGTTTGGCAAGAAATCTTTTGCCTGGATTCCTCTCAAACTTGTCTTTGTTGAGTCTGATTCCATCTTTTTCCAAATGGTATCGAATGTATTCGTCTTTGTCGTTTTCTGTCACAACATGACTTGGCCAACCACTTGCCTCTATTTTCATGGCCATATTTTCTCTCACATAAGAAGTAAACATTCCATCTTTTCCTGTGACAGGATCATACTGATTCCCTGAATCATATTGATAAACTTCATGAATTTTTCTAACTGTATATTTCTTTTCGATTGCTAGATGAAACTCTGGTGCACACCAAGTCCCCAGAAGTTCTCTCTCATGGTCTGCATGGTGGCAATCACTCTGATTCATGGTTTCTGCACAAGTTCTACAGAGTGGAAACATCAGTTTGTTGCAACATCTATAAGGCAGAACGGGAAGGAAGAGATCTTGTGGGGGCAAGACCGTGGCTAAAATAACACCATTCAAGTTTTCAACAGCAGGCATATCTCTATCTCCATCAAGATAAATTTTCGGATGGCCTTCAGGATACCATTTGTGATATTGTACAGAGGGGTATTCACTTATCACATCATAGAGTTTGATTGATTCTCCTTTGCTCAAATCCGCTTCATATGCACTGTAAAGGGCACTAGTTCTACCACCATAAATAGCATCACGAAGCTTCAAAGGTTCAATTCTTTTAAAAGCGTGATTTTTAAAAAACTGAATGACTTGTTCTTTATTTTTCAAGTCATGCTGAAATTCACAACCCCATTTTTCAATCACAACATAACCATGATCTCTCAACTTTTTTGTAATGAACCTTGTTTTTTCATAAGGATCTTCTTGCGACCTCCCCCTGATTTTACTTCTGGATGTTTCATCGGGGATACAACGTTTGCAGAGATGGAAATAACAGCCGTGATACTGATACACTCTCTTCTCAACACTGCCATCAGGTAAATCTAGTTCAATATACCCGTCTACTTTATATTTGAGCACAATTTGTTCACGACCATTTTCAGCTGTCAATATTTTTTTCCCAATCAGATGGGATTCATAATCTAACCATTTTAATGCTTCAAAACTTGCTTTATCTCTGCCCCTATAGCCTCCTCGAGGGACAATGCCAATACGGCTGTTACCCAAGTGATTTTTTCTGAAGTTACACATGCAAGCAGAGGAAAGAGTCAGACATTCTCTCAAAGGATCAAACTGTGCAGTTTCCATAAATAATCTTCTGAAATTTTCCATGGCTTCACGGAGTATTTGCACATCTGATATACAGTAAGATATAATTTCCTCTTTAAACTTAAAGACAAAATTGTTGTTGACATGTTCATCATACCATGAATTAAATTCACTCAGCTCTTTCTCACAAAAATTGTTTGTACAATACAATTCCTTATCTAAAATTTTACCTTCATAGTTATAAAACTCTTTTCTATTGGCTAAATGAGGGAAATAACCTTTCTTCAGTTCAGTAAGGCCAAATGCCTTTGGAAGAGAACTCAGTCTTTGAGGTAGAAACATAATGGAATCTTTAAAATGGAGTCCTTCAGTCTTTAGACTTAACACTTTTGCACCATTCAGAACAACAGTAGGAGGTATCTGACGCCTCTTTAATTCTTGAAACACAAAAAAATTATCAAAATTTTTGGCGTTATGAGCGAAAATTGTCACCTCTGTTTTTTGTTCGCTGCACAACGCCTGAAGAAAATCGAGAAAATCAGAGACAACGTTGGCGTTGTCTTCAAAACCTTCAAACACATGTTGTCTTACTCCACAAGAGTGACAATTATTTTTGATGTTTGCATCATGTTCACAATCTTGACACACATGTTGACAAATCAACAGATTTGGTTTGTGTTCAAACCACTCTGCTTTACATTCATACTGCTGACTTTGATCAGTTTCAATGTCAAAATATAATCTAATCATACGAGTGTTCTTAGGGAGTGGTTTAGGTTCCCACGGCATCATGTAACATTTGTGATTCGCTGGAACATATTCTGTACAGTATTTACAAATTTTAAAACCACATCTATGCTGTTTCACTTTTCTATTTAATACATAGGCTTGCTCACAGATACCACAAAACTTTTTGATTTGACAGACACTCTTGTTTTGACCATTGACTGTCTTGTGATTTTCCAAACAGACTGGCCCCGCAAACCATCGACCGCAGTCAAAACATTTTATGAGAGGATTGTCTCTCTTTTCATGATATTCATCACCCTCACAACGATCACAAGTCAAAAGGCATTTGTGAATCTTATCAGTACCATAAGATTTCAGACAGTTGTCACAAAAAGTATTAAAACCTGTGGCTGCGGTGATGGAAGTCACTGCATAGTAATGATCATTATGCAAAAAGATGTACATTGTTTTTTCCTTTTTCTTATTGTTAGCATCTCTTTTATCTCCATTGAAATAGATTTCTTTACATTTTTTGTCTAAGAATACGACTATTCTATGATTGGGTCGGACAGCAGCAAATTTACAAATTTCATCATATCCACATTTGTCTGTGGGGGAAACTCCTGCTATTTCACACAAACTTAAGGATGCCTTTCGAAGCTGTTTATTCTGAGGTCGCCTTAATCTACTAGCTAAATGTTTATTTGCATTTTGAAAAAGATCCAAGTAAGCTATACATCTCGCAAGACACATATTGTCATTTTCATTTTGCGGATCAAATAGAGTTTTAGTCTGACAATGTCTCTCAATCCAGCGATCGAGACTTTCAAAAGGTAATCTCAATCGGGCACCACCTTCATTTTTTGGTACATGAATAAAAGTGAGCTGAAATGTATCTAGTACAAAATTTTCATTAGAGTTGAGAGTATTTACAAGTTTGTCCACAATAACGTTTCCAGAAAGTTGATGAACAGGACGGAGATTAAACCATAAGGGTCTATTTTCATCTGAACCTCTTAATTCTAAACAGCATTTGTCGTCTGGGTCGGCGTTTACAATTTCAACTTGACGCTGCAGCAAATCGTCAAAGAGAGATTCCAAACCCAATTGATTTTTCAGGAGCTTGTCTTGCAAATTGCTCACTTTGAAAGTCTCAGCTCGAAATGTTGTCTTGAAGCGCTGCAAGTAACGGTCCACAGAAAGTAAAAGTTCCACGGCTGGCCCGGCTGGCCCGGCTGGCCCGTCACTTTCTACTGCCTCTTCCTCGTGCTCGTCTCCCTCCTGCTCACGCTCGCGTTTTTGCCGCGGCTGTTTCCGCGGTCTCGGGGGAGCGCTTGGTGGCGGTCCCGTGCGGGGCGGTGTACACGGGGATCCCGGCGGCAGGGACCCCGCGGGCGGCGGGGGCGGCGGGGGCGACCCCTCGCGGGGGCGGGGCGGCGGGGGCGGCGGGGGCGGCGGGGGCGGCGGCGGGCGGCGGGCGGCGGCGGCGGCGGCGGCGGCGGCGGCGGCGAGGGAACCGGTACCCTTCCTCCCCCCACCTGCGCGGCCGCGGGCCGCGGCGGGCGGCCCCCCACGGACCTTTCACCACCACCCGCGACCGGACAGCCGCTCTCCTGCGACACCGGTCGAGACGCTGCCAGGGCCTCCAGCCCCAGGGACACTCTCACTCTATTTCGAACGAGCGCGTACAAAAGATGCACTGAGCTGTCTGATTTTTGATGATAGATCAACTGGTTCAAATAAGCACGATACCCAGACTCTAACACGTCCAATAGGTACAGATCTTGAGGTACCTCTCCCCACTCACAAAGAATGTTCATTAATCTTTGAAACACTTCCGCCTTGAGCTGTTCCGGTTCATACATGTGATGGCGCCAGTTGTCTAAAATCTCACTTACATTTTCCATGTTGACGCGTTAAACTCTTTCGCCACACTGCTCCCCCTAGGCCCACACTCAGCCTGCGCATAGGGCAAAGGGTGTGGGTGTAGGGGGGAGGACATCCAATCAAAATTCGACTCATGCAGGGTGGGGGGACCCTTACGCCAATCCCGATGGATTGCTGCTAGACCAAGGGTTTAAGGGCCCCCCCAGCGGCTACAGGTGGGAGAGGGGATTCACCAATCACCGGGGGCGAGGGGGCACGGGGGCGGTGGGGGCGTCGGTCGCGCCAAGCGAGCGCCCGGCCGAAAGGCTTCATGTATGGGTGAGGGGGGAAAAGGGGGCGGTGGGGGCGCGGGTCGCGACAAGCGAGGGCCCGGTCAATGGGGTGGGGGGAGTAAAGGATTCATCTGGACCACACTCCAGTAGATCCCAGCAGACACAAAAATCACTCGTAATCGCGACTTTGCCAGACACACTCGTGCCTTGCTCCGCTGCCCTGCTCGCGCTCGCGCTTCTCCGCCCCCGTGCCACTATGTCTGGACAGTCACCGAAGAGATTCAAGAAGGCCGCCGCGCGCCGTCGCCTGCAAACTGGCGGGCGTAAAGCCGCTCCGGAGCCCTACCTTCAACACCGTGAGGGTGTTCAGACCCTCTCCCAGGAGCTGGGGGTGAGGACCCTGGACGAGATGCCCGCCGTGCCGTCCCCCGCGCCCTCCTTCCATCACCCTGAGGATGTTGAGAGCATTCTACGGGATTTGGGCGTGGGCCAGGACCCCGCCGAGCTGCCGGTGCTGCAGGCCTCGCAGCTCAGTGACCTGCTGGACATGGCCTCGGCACCAGAGCCGGAGGTCATCACCATACCGGACACGCCGCCGTCCACCAGCTCCTCAGGGGTCTCCACGATGGTGGGGTCCAGGACCCCGCCCCCACCTCAGCCCGCGCCCCCCGTCGTCACCCTGGATGATGATGATGACGAATTCTTGGCGCAAGTATTAGACCCGCCCCAGGACGACTTCGAGGCGCCGGTCATGACAGTGGCCATGGAGCAGATTGAGCTGAACTCGACAAAGTGTGTGCAGTTTAGTATAGACCTGTTGACCGGCCTCGTGGTGATTTTGATAAAGGGTTTGACGAGCTACGGCAGTGTGACATCTCTGAGACTTTCACCTGACGAACTGACACTACTCATCACGGACAATTATCGACAGGCAGTGGAAACATATGTGAGGAGGCGACAAATTTTTAAGCGTATCCATGTCGGGGGTATTCTAATCACAATTTTAAAAGGACTGGGCGGATCGGAACCCAACATACAATTGAAGAGGGGGGCGAAGTCAAACGTCGTCATGTCCTTCGCGACATGGCGAAAATTTTGTGATTTTGGCTTCGCCATGAATCACCTAGTTCAGAAAAAGCGGGATGCTGCAAACTTTGTCATGAAATACCTGGACACGACTGTACAGCACGCTGCGACAATGTTGTTAGATGATAATCTTACTTTAGATTTCTTTAAGAAAGCGCCTGATTCACTGTTTGTGGACGCTTTGCTAAAGGCACCCGAGGAAATTGTAGAGTTTTGTAGTCAGTTGGACTATTACCTGTCAAAAACAATGGTAGACTTTACAGCTGTAAAGAATAGCTTCATCATGTATCACACATCATTCTTAAAAATAAAAATTATTGAAGAGTTGCAGAAAATGAAGGCGGAGAAGTGAATCGCTGTTTTTGTATATATGACTTCGTAATAATATGTTCAGTTATATTATTTTGATTTTGCTCTTTTTTGAATAAACATAACATTGTAAGTTAACCCCGTTTTTTGTCGTCATTTATCCTTTGATGACTTCCCTTGAAAAAAGAAGTATTGATTGATCTGAACATATCTGATAAAAGATGGATATTGATTTACCAAAAAAAAATGAAAACATAACCAAGCTTTTTAAAAATGCTGATAAGATTCAATTTATTTAAAGAAGGAGAAAAAAAACGAATTTAAAAAAATAATATTTACACTTGCAGTTTCAAAAAAAATAATAACAAAATTAAACAAAGCTTGATTCAATATTTACAACTTGATATAAAATATTTACACATGAAATTAAAATAAGTCTAGCCCCATATGAAATATTATACACACGCACTCACTCACTCACTCACTCACTCACACACACTCACTCATACTCTCTCGGGGGAAAAATCAGTCACGTTGGAATCTGGAATCAAAGAAAAAACACAGATCGATAAAATTTTGTCTTTATCAAAGTAAAAGAAACCGAATCACGAAAAAGATATTTACATCGAGCAAGATTTCTGACACGGTCTATTCACGCCTTGGCTAGTGTCGTCGCGTCGTCGTCTGCTGCTCTGCTCCCTCCAGCACCATCCTGCACACAGACAGCATTATTATCAGACATCAAAATGGCCGACATCACTATATACACGCCAAACAGTCCTGACTGCGCATATCATACCTTGACGTGACGCCGCTGTGTCACACGACAAGAACCCCTTCTGTGCGGCGTGACTTCTCCCCCGAGAGCCCTGCACAAGCACAAAATATTTTACAAACATATGGACATTTTAAAAATTAAAAAAAAATCGTCAACACACTTACGTTTTTACGGTTGGCATCATCATCATGGCGGCACCACGGGCTGCGGGGGATTCTGGGCTGGCGGCCCCACCCCACCCCCGCTTACCCACACCCACCCTCCCCCTCCTATTTCATCCCCCGCCCTCCCCCTCCCGCCCTCCCCCCCCGCCCTCCCCTCCTCACCTAGGGGGGCCGCCCGAAATAAAGTTAATCAACGGTTTTAATTCATCCAGAGCCAATAAATCATGTATTAGGGCCGTCTGAAGAACGTGGGGTTCCAGCCCCCCACTTTCCTCAAGCTCTTCTGCTAAATCAGAAGGTATGACGACCCTAAGACACGCGTCAAGGAGTCGGCACGGCGTCCAGGACGTTTTCCTCAGTGAAATCTCGCTGAATCCGTCGCTGGATGACAAATCCAGGGAAACGTACCCGTAAACAGGCCTGAACCCCTTGACGTCCACGGGCACTTCTGAATTAAAGCCGTTGTGAACTTTAATACAGGATATGTCAGGCCAGGAAACTACGAGAGCATTCAAGATGCTCTCCAGTTCCTGGCCACACACATCCTTGCTCGTCATGATGCGCAACTCACGGACAGGCACCGTGAACCAGCGACACCATGCGTGCAACCCTTTCAGGCAACCCTCCCACACCGTCAATACCCCGTCCTCATACGTGACGGACCGCCACATCAACTCCTCCCTCACGTATGAGGACACGCCGCCCAGCCCTATGTCCCCTAACAGCATGTATAGCACTAGCAGCACCGTGGTGCTCGCTGCCTCCAACAACGGCATGACAATCTGCCTTGTTCCGATCATGATCTGTTCACACAAAAAAACAATCAACACAAACCACTAATAAGACACCTGTAGTCACACGACACTTTTTGCACTGAATTTTTCCACTCACTAGCGTAGTGTTGTCGAACCGAAGCGATTCAGCCGGGAGACAAGCACAGACTGGCTTCGGATTTCTCTGCAAGGGCCCGCCGAGTTTTACATACACCCTCCCTCCTCTTCACCCCCTCCCCCATCCCCTCCCTTTTTTTGCTAGGTAGCCCCGCCGAAACTCACTAATACCTTCCCCTAATACCTCTCCCCTCCTACGCTGGTCATTCTCTCCGGTGGGCTGCCAGCGCTGGCTCCGAAGATACACGTCGCAAAATAGGAGGTGGACTTGCTTTCGAATAAATGATTTCGAAACATATAGCAAAAATATACAGGCACATAAAAATTGAAGCAAATGTTATCTCTCCAACACTCCACGATATTTCTACATTATTATCATTATTTTCTTCAGCTGGCACAGCGGTACTGTTTAATTCCGCCGGGAAGGCATTTGTGAAATGACACCATGTCATGATGCAAACGCACGTGACAAACATCTTGATGCCACGAATGCCAAAGAGCTACTGATCAAATTTTACTTATGTGCGCACTTTTAAAATATTTTTCCGAATTACGGAAAAGATGGTCACCTGTTTTTCTCCGACATTTCAGCGAGTCTCACATCCACACACATACACACATACACTCACGACGAAAGCCAAGCTATTCTTAATTTTTTCGTCCAAACCCTCGTCTGCCAGATGCTTCCAGCTCGATAATTATATTGTATTCTTTCCTCCGGCCCATACCCACATAAGCTTTCTGCCATTGTAGGGCGCGGGGCAGGATTAAATATTTCCGAGGACACAATGCTTCACTAACTATCTACCTGCGTTATCTGAAAAGGGACGCATCTTGCTCGGACTGCAGGTGCAGACGCACGGTGACGGGGGGTGAGGGGGCGGGGGGGGCAAATCCCTGACCTATTGTCTGTCACGACTCACATGCCCCGCCAACAACAGGTGCAGACGCTCGGTGACGGGGGTGAGGGGGCGGGGGGCAAATCCCTGAGCTATTGTATGTCACGACTCACACGCCCAGCCAACGCTGACCGATACATGATGCAGCAGCCGCCGGGCTGCTGCGAGAGCGCGCTCGGAACCGGCAGACCGCTCCGTGACGAGCCCAGCCGCTGCCGCGCCTGGCCTACATCACCACGTGGCGTGCACGGCTCCTCCCGCCGCATGTTTAAAAACTCGCGCCCGCCCCCCTCCAGCCGCCATTGCACATGCGCACACCGAGCCCTCCCGCCAGCGCGCTGCGCGACGAGGCGATCGGCTGCATCACTACGCACTACATAGCTCCCCCACCAACGAACAGGCCGGTGGTCTGGGGGATAGCGCGCTGCGCTAGTAATCCTCTGGGCCGGGGTTCGGTTCTCGGGTGACGGCACTTTTTGTTATGATGCCCCCCCACCCTGCCTCAGGAGCGACCACGTGTACACGCCTGGAGTAGCGACCAGGCATACACGGATGACGGCTTGCCTTCCTCACAGAAGAGCGACCAGGTATACAGCGACCACGCGTCTATATTACTACTACCAGTTGTACCTTTTCAGGTTGATGCAGAGAACGGTTGGGAATTTCTGCACGTATTGCTTCCTGACAGCTGACACTGCAGTCCTGCACTCACCACATGTGAAGTCAATTGTTTCATTTTCAAAATACTTCATCAGAGCAGCATCTAAGGAATTGTAGATTATGTCCACGGACAAGTCCAAAAATGCTTCGAATTTCCTTGATTGAAACCGACAGTTTGGACACTCATCTACAACAAATGGTAAGATGGTTCTAATTTTCATTTAGCTGCGAGAATTTTACTGGAATTTACCTACTTTTAAACATAACGCAGATAATTGCCTGCCTATTGTTTCAAGGTATCCACCAAATACGGTATGAGTTGGGGTGGGCTCCTGGCTCCGTGCATCCAGACTGAAAACGACATTGGAGTGTAACAAACATCTGTCCTCAGCAAAGGTATGTAATGTAGTTTGGGTTATGTAGTTTGTACAAGCTAGATATTACGCATTACACTGACCTCAAATAGGAGTAATTCGTTAAAAATTCCTGATGCAGGCAGTCGAGGAGTCTCCTTGAAAACTCATGAGCGTCCTGCTGCTGGCTTTTATCATAGTCCTCCCATATATCTAGTAGGAAAAGAAAGGAGCGAAGACAAAATGGCAATTAGAATTGTATGTAATGAACAGTTTAAACCGAGGGGTGCCTCACTTCTGTCTTAGGTGCACACTGATTGGAGATATTGTGCATGATTGGAATCACAATCTCAGAAATAGTTTACAAAACTGTAAAGTTTCCTCTAAATGTTTATCAAATTCCATATTTAATCTGGAATTTTTCGCAGAAGAAGGGCTTTTTGACTTCAAACTAAGTGATAGCAATTTGATGCGAAAATGATTGGAGATAAGGGTGCATACTGAATACAGACGGTGAGGTCCCCTGCGGCTTTAAGACTTACCTGGTGTTAAGCTCATTAAAGATGACGGGTCAATGGTTGTCAGGGTTTCGGTTTGCCTCAACAGGACGGCTAGCTCTGCAGTCAGTGGCTGGTTAGCTGGCTCGTTCTTCAGCCACACTCTGAGGGCTTTCAGATGGAATAATGCCTGGACATTGGGAAAAACCAAGAAGTTTGCCACTAATTGGAAAATAGGCATGGATTTTGTTTTGTGCAAGCTGAAGACAAAGGTGATTAAATTCCCATTTTTAATTTAGGCCTACATGTGCATAAATGTGCAGAAACATAACTCAAAAAGTCAATTACACTCAACTCGTTTGAATTAGCCCAGAAGTTGTTTGAATTAATCTGAATTTTTTAAATTAATGATGGAAGTTTTCACTAAAATGATCAGTTGTTGACCCTTCTCTAATGTACCTGTAAGACTGCATTGGCAAAACATGTTGTATTGTTCAGGTTTTTGAGGCCTCCTCCTGGTCTTTGATATGTCCCGCCTTCAACTTGGTTTGGATTGTACAATTTTATTGCTGGCTGTGTGATGGATTGATAGTCATTCTAGACAGAAATAGGATTTTTAGTAATTTTTCATAACAAGCCAAAAGGTGTGTGTCTATTGCGGATAATAATAATAATAATAATAATAATAATAATAATAATAATAATAATAATAATGATGATAATAAAAGATTTACTTCTGATAGGTCCTCAGGTAACAGAGAGCCACACACAATTTCCTGGATCATCCTTTTTCTCTTCTGTGCCATATTGGAGGACTGTAACTGGCAGGACTGATTGTGGGCTACTCTCCTGGCATTCCAACAGGTAAATACCCCACAGTCACTTCCATTAGTCTGTAAAGTTACATCTTTTTCATCAATTTTAATCCAAACTGATGAATGATCGTCCCATTTTTGACTGAAAGCCTCATCATGTTAACAAATTTGTAACACCTAGAGAAAAAAAAAACAGCACTATTAAAATGTACTACACTTCTATGGTACCAAACAGACTAATTACCAAATACACTCACAGAGCTACAATCTTTGTGACTACTCATTTTTATGCTATCAACATGTGTGATACTGTGCACTGGGAAAACTAATGTGACATGAGTCACATCAATTGATGTGACCAGTTTATGTCACATTTCAAAACGTTACCAAATTCTCGGTCACGTTTGGTAATGTTACATCCGGTGCCACGTGTTATGTCTGCCTATAGTAATAACATGGAGGATGTCACATTACAAACGTTACCGAAAATATGGTAACATTACGTAATGTTACCTTAACTGGTTACATGTGCACATGTGACATGTGTCACATTAGTTTTTCCAGTGTGGTCTTTCATTTTGATCGCACACAACGACCAATGGTAATCCATATTAATTGGTACCAAGACCAAGTGTTTTTCAAATATGTTGACCTGTGAATTATAAAGAGTCAAAAGTTTTACAGGGTTCCTGGAAAAGTATAATTTTGGCTATTTGTGGAAACATACAAACATTTTTAAGAGTGCTACAAATGTCAATAAAATTGAAAACTAGTTCATTGCTAACATTATGATCAGTTTCCACTGTATTAAAGGGAATCTTCATTAATGAGACCAATGGCCCAAGGCCAAAGAGAAACTTTGGGGTGAGTATGAACTATTGGAATTCTGAAAGTTCTAAGACTGCTGAAAGGATCTTTACATGGGGTCAAACCGTTTTAATTTTAAAATTGTTTGTCCTGTTTTCCAGAGTGATATTAAAACTGATTCCTGCGTATTCAAGTTGGCCATAGAAGTATTTTGGAATCAGAATGCTGATTGAGAAACAATTTGTATTGAGCATTTGACAGCATTTGACATTTTCTGTTAAATCAACATTTTTTAATCTTGAAATATTGTCAAAATCATAGCTTTTTAATCTTTTTCAAATGGGATATGAAAGACACATCAAAAGCATTCAGCCACTTTGTAGTGGGCCATATACTTCCAAAACGTCTACATATTTACCTTGCCTTTTGTCCATGATTGCACAGCAGTAAATCCTCTGCTTGCAAGCTGTGTGTAAAAATGTGTATCCATTACATAAATGTTGTCAACTTGTTCCATAATTAAGTTCATGTAGAAATTTACAATCTGGTCATTTAGCCAATTTTCACCATCAAGTGTGAGCAAGTCCTGAATATATATCTTTAAGTTGAATTTGGAAATGGCTAGGATGCTCTCTGGCTGCTTGAGTAAGTCCTGAATATTTCATGAATGATGTTAGGACAGATATGAAGCACTTGAGTATACAAGAAATATTTGTACAAGAATTATTTACCTCTATGGATCCAAAGTATGTTTCACTGCCATTGAATAGTGGAACTGCTGACCACCTATTTTCATCATCATCATCCGTTCCATCATCAGATGAGATCAGAACAGTGTCATCATTTTTTTGCAGAAGCACAACCAGCTCCATCATCAAATTCCTAAAGGTTGCAGATGGTAAATAGAGTTTGGTTTTATTTTCAAATGACCATAATATCACTGATGATCTGACAAAGGGGCGTAAGTCCAAAAACAAGAATTTTCCAAGCTGAAGTAAAATGTGATTAAAAGACTGAGCATTACTGATATCTGCTATATTACTATAGCAATAGGTTCCCTTTTCACATACATTTTGACTCATATCATCAGTTTTTCCAAAATAATAACATTCAAGGAGAGTGCAGGACTTACGCCGTTTGTCACACAAATGCTTCCTGAGCAAAGGACGCAAGTCCATCATTTTCTGTACCAGAGGACGTAAGTCCACGCAAGTCCACCTGGTGTCTGACACCAAGGCGCAAGTCCACCTGTTTCCTGAATCAATGACGCAAGTCCATTAAATGATGGACTTGCGTCCTTGGTTCAGAAAACACTTGGACTTGCGTCCTCATGCACAGGCAGTCATAAAAGAGGATCTGAAACAATATTATTTCAGTCATTACCTATGTTCCATGCTGCTAGCCACCATTAATAACAATAATAGTAATGGCCTTACCACTGCCAAACACTAAGCGGTCCTTCTCTACGCAATCAAATGTTGTGATTTGACTCACCTCAGAACAGAATGTCAATCCTTCACCCAAGGCATACCAAACCTTCCCGAGGCTGGTTGGGCTAGGGTTCAGTTGATCATATGAGGTGACAGTG
Source organism: Frankliniella fusca (assembly GCA_029379305.1). NCBI lineage: Eukaryota > Metazoa > Arthropoda > Insecta > Thysanoptera > Thripidae > Frankliniella > Frankliniella fusca. The sequence continues at coordinate 20,527 of JAHWGI010001202.1, forward strand.
GCCTGGCTTCCTACTACTAGATAAAACACATCGTATGTGCAGAGAGTAACAGGTTACCGTCGACACCCTGTTCTCTGAGTCGTTTGGAACGGCCCACACAACCCTAGGTAAGTACATAATGGAACCACCACTTCTTGAGGTAATTATTGATGCACTTTTCGAGGTGGGCAACAAGAAAGTTAAGTGATTATAAGGTGCCATCATGAAAATCACGACGAAAATTAAGTGCAGTGCAAGTCGAGCTGCATCGAGGTTTTACTGTCTGCTTGCATGCCGTTGGCGACGCCTTTTGTAAACTCTTTGTCTTCTTATAATGTAATAATAAACATAAACATCTCCTGCAGAACTGCCAGAGGGCGGAGTTCACGTTGAAAACAAGTCAGCAGACGACATGGTCCGTCAACACCAGACGAACTTGAGGACGCACACTCCCAGATAACTGGGAACATTACTAAGTATGGTGGTGAACTGTAAAAGGATATATTCCTTGTTTTGATTTTTCAGACGACCTACAAGAATTTTGAGTTTTTGTTGACTAGCCAATACGCTCTGGTCTGTTTCAAAGAGATGAACACGTACAGTACTTCGGGGTTAACTCTCCCACTTTTGTTATTTATTTCACTCTGTCATATTTCACTCTATTCATTAACAGTGGAGTGTCTCTCAACAGACTAAATTACTTGTAATACAAAATGATTTTTCAAAATGTTATTGGCGAGTGAGAGGGTGAAGGTCTCAAGTCACTGCAGGATGCTCCTACAATGTTGCCCCACTACACTTTAATTACATTTATTATTCTATTAGTTACTAAAAGTGAAATGTCAAGGGCATACAGGATCTCTTTTTAAATCCATTTACTATTTGATCCATTGTATATAAACATTTTCTTAGTCTCTAACCCCTTACCAATATTATATACAAATTGTTGATAAAGTTGTTATAAAGTGCAATTCCAAAGTATATAGTGGATGCAGAGCATAAACTGACTGCGGAGGGCATGCCCCAAACCACTTTGCCTGCTATTAAAATACATTTTAATGTCCAGGTCCACTGAAATGCCTGAATACCCCGGGCCAGGTATTTTAAAGCCGAAGACATACTGGGAGCACTCCTTCTCTGACAAAGTGGCGATAGCCCCTTGGATCGAATTGATCTTAGAGTGCGGGTTTGTTGCTGCAGCTATTGTCTAGCAGTGACTTCAGGTGAATAGCAACTTTAGTCCCGAACAAGACAATGATGCGTGGGATAGGTATGGTCTCTATATTTTTTTTTAAGCAAATAGCCACAAGATAGAGTCTTTGAAGGGAAGTGGTATTTCACTGCACTTCAATTCTGCAATTCAATCCGAGGGACTTTCACCACTTTGTCAAAGCACCTGTGAAGTGGCGTGAGGACAAAACCGACATTTTCCATTTCTTTAATTACTCTGTGTTTGACGTTTGCAAATTTCAGGTGGACCTCCTTCGTGCCAAGGCTGGAAAGTCGATGCAAACTGTTTTCTCTTTTCTTGCTGGAGCCTGAGATGTGTTAAGTAAGTAGATAGCATTAATGTCAGGTCTCTGTAATCATAATCAACATTAAACATCTAATCTAACCATTGTTTTCCTCCTTTTTTTTTAAACCTGCAGTTTGTCTCCTCAGCGCAATGATGCCAGCAATCAATGTGTGGCACCCACAACCCTTGTTGAGAGGAAGGAAAACGTTTACTCAATGTTTGTACCGCAGCAAGTAAGTTGAGAGCCTCATGTTTTGTGACAGGGTGTGGTTGTTAAGCAAAATAGATTTCCTTTCCCTGCTTTCTTTCTGCTCTGCACTTTTTCTTTACCTGTATTTTCCTTTCCTTTTGTTTACCTTAATTTTTCTTTTTTAAATTCCGAATGAAGCCTTACCCAAAGCACTGTGGTACAGACCGTTTTCTGTTGCTGCTCTCACCTCCATCATAATATCTCAGTTTGCAAGAGAGTTAGTTGATGAATTAATGCCTCTAATTTCCTGTCTTTTCTTTTCATTGGATCCTTCCATTACCCCCTCCCATTTTGATTAAAACTCATTTTTTCTGCTTACAGATCAACAGTTCTGAATTTGACACTGAAGGCAGGAGAGTCCTCACTGCTATTGATCTTTACTCACTATTTTGCTGTGCAAACTTAATACAATCAAGGCTTTTCCATCATTTATTTAAGACTTTTGTTTAAAAAGACAGAGGCAGACGCAATAAATATACCAAGTTTAGTTATGTTTTTTAGAGCCAATAAAAAAAATTAGTGCAGTTAAATTTAATAGACCATTCAGAAGCAAATTTTGATTCAAGTTAAAAAGATCACAGTCAGCTCTCAATATTAATTTTCTCTCTGTTCCTTTCACAATTGTAATATACTTTATGTAAATTCAACTTACCCTCTTGTTTTGCTGCTAGGAGTGGGATTGTTCTTCCCAGCCCCCAACTACCCGGCAGTGATTTTGCAATAACTCTCGGACAGTTGAAAAATCTGATCATTACAATTATTCAGGTACCATGTGTGTTTCATTTGTCTTCATGTGCTGAGACAAGATGAAATTTGATTTGTTATCAACCTTTTCTGCTAATTCTCTTCAAAAGTAAAGTCCGACTAAAGTAGGTCAGTTATATCGTCATACAAATTTGTAGAATTGATCTCTTTGCCGCTTTCCCTATTTAGTCAACTAAAGTAAACATATGTAAGGGAATTAACTAGACATATCCGAAGACATTACAGGAAAATAGGGAAGTTTGTGTTCAGTCAATTGCTGGGTGTACTCTGTGACATATGTGTTTTCAAATCTAGAGATAGATCAAATAAACTGGTGTTAACTTGCATGGTTTTAGCATTCATGTAAAGAACCTTCTCCCTATAAAAACATGAAGGACTTTAAATCATTCTCCCACAATCATTTTCTTTTTACATCTGGTACACAATTGCCAAATTATTTTGTAACAAATATTTAAGTGAAGGCAAGAAAAGTAAGAGAAGGATGAGGGATGAGCTTGGAAAAATAAGGCAAGACAACAAATCTTAGAGCAATGGGCCATGTATCAGAAAAAGTACATAAATAAATTTTACATATCAAGATGTAGTTCAAATTTCAGTTCAAATTCTATCATCTGATAGTACAAAGCAGAGAAAAAGACAAAACATAAATAAAATAGGACAATGCTTACAGCAATGAACCTTTAAAAGCAATTCATAAAAAAGATTTAAATGTCGAGGTCCCAATTGAGCTACAATTAATATATTTCTAATCTTAGAAACAGTTTAAATAACTTATTTTACTGGTACAGGCATTTATTTCTAATCCTAGAAACAGTTTAAATAACTTATTTTACTGGTACAGGCATTTAAAAAAAACAACACACTAATTGGCTGAGCGGTAGCGAAGCCTATTACGCCACTGGAGTGCTAAAAAAGTTCAATGTCCGTCTGTCTGTCTGTCTGTGTGTCTGTCTGTGTGTCTGTTCGCACGATAACTCGAGAACGAGTCAAGATATCGACCTGAAATTTTTACTGTAGCTTCTTGGCCTAAAAAGCTCGGACGAGTTCAAATATGAACACTCTAGCTCAAAAATTAACCCTGCTAAAAATTGATTTATATTTTTTTAAAAAAACCAGATGTTAAATATTACAAAATTTCATGGTGTCCTAAGGGGTATCTTGGCGAGTTGCGACCCTTTGGACGAAAATTTCGACCGTTTTGCTCTATCTCTTACTGTTTAGCCGCTACAGCGGTAAATGTGGACGAAAAGTCGTCAAAATACATGTTGGGTGTCGTTTTCAGGGTAATCTGTCGAGATGCGATCCTTGGGGCAAAAATTTTGTCTGTTTGGCTCTGCGGAGAAGGGTTTTGGGGTTCGGGCCCTTCGCGTATAAATTGGAAAATTGGTGACATTTTGAAAAGAGGCGAGCGGGGGTCCAGGGGGCGGCAGCCCCCTGGCCTATTTCAAATAAAGAAAAGCGGGGGTCCAGGGGGCGGCAGCCCCCTGGCTTAAATGAGTTTACCTCAAATCATGCAGGATTGTAATAAAGAAAAGCGGGGGTCCAGGGGGCGGCAGCCCCCTGGCTTAAATGAGTAAATCTTAAACCATGCAGGCTCGTAATAAAAAAAAAAGCGGGGGTGCTAAAACGAGTAAATCTTAAATCATGCAGGCTCGCCAGCGCCGCAGGCCTAGGTAGATGTACGCAGGCCCGTCGCAGCGTAACAGTGTTTTGCGATCTATCGCGAAGCCTGTTACGAGAGACGGTGTCTGGCGTACATCTACCTAGTAAACTTTAGTACATAGCTTAAACCTTTTAACAATTAAGCTTTAATATATATATATTGTAGTACTAGGTAGAAGTACGCCAGACACCGTCTCTCGTAACAGGCTTCGCGATAGATCGCGAAACACTGTTACGCTGCGACGGGCCTGCGTACATCTACCTAGGCCTGCGGCGCTGGCGAGCCTGCATGATTTAAGATTTACTCGTTTTAGACAGGGGGCTGCCGCCCCCTGCACCCCCGCTTTTTTTTTATTACGAGCCTGCATGGTTTAAGATTTACTCATTTAAGCCAGGGGGCAGCCGCCCCCTGGACCCCCGCTTTTCTTTATTACGAGGCTGCATGATTTGAGATTTACTCATTTAAGCCAGGGGGCTGCCGCCCCCTGGACCCCCGCTCGCCTCTTTTCATTATGTAACCAATTATCCAATTTTTACGCGAAGTGCACGAGCCCCAAAACCCTTCTCCGCAGAGCCAAACAGACAAAATTTTTGCCCTAAGGATCGCATCTTGACAGATTACCCTGAAAACGACACCCAACATGCATTTTGACGACTTTTCGTCCACATTTACCGCTGTAGCGGCTAAACAGTAAGAGATAGAGCAAAACGGTCGAAATTTTCGCCCAACGGGTCGCAACTCGCCGAGATACCCCTAAGGACACCATAAAATTTTGTAATATTTAAAATCTTATTTTTAAAAAAAATATAAATCAATTTTTAGCAGGGTTAATTTTTGAGCTGGAGTGTTCATATTTGAACTCGTCCGAGCTTTTTAGGCCAAGAAGCTACAGTAAAAGTTTCAGGTCGATATCTTTACTCGTTCTCGAGTTATCGTGCGAACAGACACACAGACAGACAGACACACACACAGACAGACAGACAGACACACGGACATTGAACTTTTTTAGCACTCCAGTGGCGTAATAGGCTTCGCTATCGCTCAGCCAATCAGACATTTTTCAAGTGTTGTCATTTGGTTTCTTACAGTTACACTAGGTAGATGTACGCCAGACACCGTCTCTCGTAACAGGCTTCGCGATGTCTCGAAAAACATTGTTACGCTGCGGCGGGCCGGCGTACATCTACCTAGGCCTGCAGCGCTGGCGAGCCTGCAAGATTTAAGATTTACTCGTTTTAGCCAGGGGGCTGCCGCCCCCTGGACCCCCGCTTCTCTTTATTACGAGCCTGCATGATTTGAGATTTACTCATTTAAGCCAGGGGGCTGCCGCCCCCTGGACCCCCGCTTTTATTTATTTAAAATAGGCCAGGGGGCTGCCGCCCCCTGGACCCCCGCTCACCTCTTTTCAAAATGTAACCAATTTTCCAATTTTTACGCGAAGGGCCCGAGCCCCAAAACCCTTCTCCGAAGAGCCAAACAGACACAATTTTTGCCCCACGGATCGCATCTCGACAGATTACCCTGAAAACGACAACCCAACATGCATTTTGACGACTTTTCGTCCACATTTACCGCTGTAGCGGCTAAACAGTAAGAGATAGAGCAAAACGGACGAAACTTTCGCCCAAAGAGTCGCAACTCGCCGAGATACCCCTAAGGACACCATAAAATTTTGTAATTTTTTAAATAAAATTTTTTAAAAATATAAATCAATTTTTCGCACTGTAAACACAAGCGTCGAATTTCGACGCCTGGTAGGTTCGTTTTTGTTCAAAAGCTGATTTTTAAACATCATTTTTAATAGGAATTCGATTGATCTGAATTTTGACCTTGGTGAACCTGTACCCTATGGGCACCCCTCAAACCGAAAACGTCGACTACGCTTCGTTTGCTTGTGTTTTTAAAGGAGATGGTGAACAAAATCGAACCCTTCAAGCGTCGAAAAACGACGCTCGTGATTACAGTGCGCAGGGTCAATTTTTGAGCTAGAGTGTTCATATTTGAACTCGTCTGAGCTTTTTAGGCCAAGAAGCTACAGTAAAAATTTCAGGTCGATATCTTGACTCGTTCTTGAGTTATCGTGCGAACAGACACTTAGACACACAGACAGACAGACACACAGACAGACAGACAGACAGACAGACACACGGACATTGAACTTTTTTAGCACTCCAGTGGCGTAATAGGCTTCGCTGGGCAATCGTCCCTGCCAATGGGCAAGTGATTCCCATGGGTTGGCTATGGGAACTGCCCATGGGTCTTGGGGCTGCCCATGGGCAAAGGTACTCTGCCCATAGGAATAGGGCATTTGTTCCTATGGGCATCATGGGAATTTTACCCTGGGCTGCGACCTTGAAGGCGCAGTTCTTTGGCCCCCCAACCACGAACTCTGTTATGAAAGATCCGGGACCGTAGTCCTCCTCGATCTGGTCGGTCAATTCACCCAGATGCGTACCGAGGGGCAACTCTGGCTCGCCGGGGCGACTGATATAGCATATGCTGTCAGTATCGTGAGAGAGTGCTCGCTCCTTGACTACATCTAAGTAGTGGTAGAGCTGCAGGCGCCCGTGACATGTCGTGAAAGCCGCATGGATAAGCGAGGAGGTCGGGAGAGAGCGGTCCGTCTCCTGAATGGGCTGCCAAACAATTAGGAGGCAATTGTCTCCTCTGGGAATCAGTCCCGTGACTTTTTTGAGAGGGTCGCTCACAATTTTGATGAGGGCAGCGTAGTTAAAGACGATACCCGTCTTGGATCTCACTGTCTTTTCGCCAAACTAGATTCACTGGTCTGCTTTAAGAAATCAATTTGCCACCTGTAAATAAAATGTAATTATTAACACCCATCACACAAACGTTGAGGCTAGAGGTTAGGTTAGGGGCTGTGCACAAACCACGTGGCCGGTTTTGGGGGGGAGGGGGGGTCGCGAAAAGCCACGCCCGGCCACAGGGGGTAAGGGGGGGTTAGGGGTCGGGTCACGTGGAAACAGTTTTCTTGATTTCAGCATTCCTTTCCACTTAATTTTTCCGCGAAAATTGTATTTCTGTTCCAATACACTCGAACTTTGCAAACGTAAAAAAAATATATTTGCTCGAAAATCGCGCTTTTTCACCAGAAATCGATAAAAATAGTCCAGTAAGCGTTTTTGAGAAAATTGCAAAAGCCACGTGGAAATGGGGGGGAGGTTGTCGAAAATTCCACACATGGTCACAGAGGGGGGGGGGAGGGGGTCAAAAAGTGGCCTAAAACCGGCCACGTGGTTTGTGCACAGCCCCTTAACAGTACGCATTATTTCTATTTTAGATGCCAAAACCGAAGGACCCCGTGAGGGAGTGTTTTACGGAGTCGGAAGGAGACGGTGGCAAACTAAAGGCAACTTGCAAGCATTGCGGGAAGTCGTATGTGCATAACACTACAAGAATGCGCAAGCATATCGAAAGTGAATGCACACAAGTCCCGGCTATAGTGAAGTATCAATTGCGCAAGAGCTTCACCGGACCATTCCGAACACAAGGCGAACCCGACACGAATATTGACGACCCAGGAATGGAAGCAGGTGAGTCTGGATAAATTATAATTTAAATATAATTTTGGGGTTATGAACTGTCATGCTGCAAGACAAGCGGCCGCTGCGCGCTGGCGAGCAGGCTGGGGCAGTGACCTTGAGCGCCTGGCAGGAGCGGGGGCAGGGCGGGCTGTCTATGAAGGGTGGAGGTGATGAGGGCGCGGGCGGGCGGGACACGACGCAGGCTACAAATGTGTTGATTAATTTTTCTGAGTCCGGACGCAGCGGCTCGTCGCGTGGTGCTCGTTCAGCCAGCCCCTGCCCGTCCACGGCGTCAACTTCATCTCTACAGTCAGCCGGCGCAGCAGCGGTGGTGAGGGTCGGCGTCAAACGGAAGTCAATGGACCGCTTCGTGGACATCATGGCACCGGACGAGAACGCTCGCCTTGACGCTGCATTCGCCCGCGCTGTATATGCAACTGGCCTGCCGCTATCTACTTTTGAGAAGTCGCCCTGGACGGAATTTTTCTCTGCTTTGCGCCCGTCTTACAAGGTCCCAACTCTTTATTTTCTTAGCGGCCCTTTACTAGACGCGGAGTACGCCAAGTGCACTGCTATAAATAAGGAAAAGCTGGAGATGGCATCTGCCCTAGGCATAATGACGGACTGCTACACGAATATTAGGACCGAGAGTGTTCTCGACGTTATTGTCACTACTCCTACTCCAATCCTGTATAAGCAGGTTTCCCGGGGAACAGTACGGGAAACGGGAGAGTACGTTGCGGATATACTTATTTCTGTCACAAGGGAAGTAGGCCCAGAGAAATTTGTAATTCTTGTAACTGACAATACCTCGAACATGAGAGCAGCATGGCTATTGGTCACAGAGGAGTTTCCGCATATTACTGCGTTTGGATGCGCGGCTCATTGCTGGAACCTATTGTTTGGAGATATTATTCAGGCGATTTCTGCTGTTTTTAGAAACTACGACAAAGGCAGGAAAGTAGTGCGCTATGTGAAAAAAAGTACCAATGTAAGTGCAGTTTTTTAGCCCGCCCTTCTGCTTTGAAAAAGCTTCAGAGCGGGCTTATGCAATCGATCTGGTGTCTGTCTGTCTGTCTGTTTGTCTGTTTGTCTGTTTGTCTGTCTGTCTGTTCCACTCGAAGGAGTTGAGCTAAGGAGTTGAAATTTTTAGGGTATCTTAAGGGTCACTCCTGGACACCGAAACGCCTGGTGCAAATCCTGCCAACCCTCATTAAGGCACTGAAAAAAATTATTAAAGTTTTCAGGAATAAAAAAAATAAAATTTTTCAACTTTTTTCCAACCCCGTCGACCCGTACCTCTCCGGAAGCGTCTTTTCGCGTCTAGTTCAATGGTGCACACCGTTTTACGAAAAAATGGACCCAACTCGCGACTACACTGTAAAAAAGCACCCGAAATTGGTCCAGTTTTCAACTTTTCTCAGCCCCATCGAGCTGCACCTCCCCGGAAGCGTCTTTTCGCGTCCAGTTCAATGGCGCCCACCGTTTTTCAATAAAAAGGACCCAACTCGCGACTACACTGTAACAAGCAGGCCCGCCCTTCCGCCAAACGTCGTTGCCAGCTCCGCTTTGCTACGCAGGCAACTCCGTTCGGCAGGGGGCGTGCCTGCTTGGCCTGCCGGCGGCGTTCGGTCGGGCCTTCGGCCCGACCCCTAAGTCACACAGAACGTCCTCTTAGCATGTAAATGATCGGGCCTGCGGCCCGTAAAGGCATTCTCTTCGGAAAGAGGCAGTTTGTAACGGTGAACCACCGAAACTAAAGCCCTCCCTTCTGCTTTGAAAACGTGCCGATAGTGACTAAACGGTCAGTTACTCGGCAAAAAAGGGGAGTCGGAAATCTCGCAAAGATGTCGAAATACGTGAGTTCGGCCTCAGATGGAACGGCCGAACTCGGACTTTATTTGGCAGCAGTTGGTAACACTGAATTACGCTCGTCGAACCAATTTTAATGGTATAGGCGTCGAGGGGTGTCGAAAATTTCAAAAATTGTCGAGATATGTCGAAAATTGTCGAAATATGTAGAAATTCGTAAAAAATGTCGCAAAATCTCGAAATATCTCAAAAATGTTGAGATATATCGAAAAATATGGATAATGTCGAAAAACATCGAAAAATGAGGGATAATGTCGGAAAATGTCGAAGAATATCAAAAATTGTCAAAAATGTTTACAAATATCGAAATATGTTGGAATATGTCAAAAATGTCGCAAAATATCAAAAAACATCGAAAATTATCAAAAATGTCAAAAAATATCAAAAATTATCGAAAATTATCGAAAAATATCGAAAATTATCGAAAATGTCGAAAAATATCGAAAATGTCGAATAATATCAAAAAATATCGAAAAACAACGAAAAATGTCGAAAATATCGGAAAATATCGAGAAATGTCGAAAATAATCGAAATGTTTGAGTTTTGTCGATTGGCAACACTGGAAGTTGAAAAACGGTTGGCACCACTGAATTGCGCTCGAAAAGACGGTTCTAGAGAGGTGCGGGTCGATGGGGTTCGTAAAAGTTAAAAAGTGGGTCAATTTTGGGTGCTTTTTACAGTGTAGTCGCGAGTTGGGTCCTTTTTATCGAAAAAACGGTGGGCGCCATCGAACTGGACGCGAAAAGACGCTTCCGGGAAGGTGCAGCTCGATGGAGTTGAGAAAAGTTGAAAACTGGACCAATTACGGGTGCTTTTTACAGTGTAGTCGCGAGCTGGGTCCATTTTTTCGTAAAACGGTGTGCACCATTGCACTAGACGCGAAAAGACGCTTCCGGAGAGGTACGGGTCGACGGGGTTGGAAAAAGTTGAATTATTTTTTTTTAAATTCCGTGAAAACTTTTATAATTTTTTTCAGTGCCTTAATGAGGGTTGGCAGGATTTGCCGTAGGCGTTTCGTTGTCTAGGAGTAAAACTGTAGACACCCTGAAAATTTCAAGTCTCTACCTCATCTCCTTCTAGTGGAACAGACAGACACACAGACAGACAGACAGACACGAGGTCGTTTGCATAAGCCCGCTTTTATGCTTTTTCAAAGCAGAAGGGCGGGCTAAAAAAGCACCCAAAATTGACCCACTTTTCAACTTTTACGAACCCCATCGACCCGCACCTCTCTAGAACCGTCTTTTCGAGCGCAATTCATTGGAGCTAACCGTTTTTCAAATTCCAGTGTTGCCAATCGTCAAAACTCAAACATTTCGATTATTTCCGACATTTTCGACATTTCTCGATATTTTTCGATATTTTCGACATTTTTCGTTGTTTTTAGCCCGCCCTTCTGCTTTGAAAAAGCATAAAAGCGGGCTTATGCAAACGACCTCGTGTCTGTCTGTCTGTCTGTCTGTCTGTCTGTGTGTCTGTCTGTCTGTTCCACTAGAAGGAGATGAGCTAGAGACTTGAAATTTTCAGGGTGTCTACAGTTTTACTCCTAGACAACGAAACGGCCACGGCAAATCCTGCCAACCCTCATTAAGGCACTGAAAAAAATTATAAAAGTTTTCATGGAATTAAAAAAAGGGAAAATTCAACTTTTTCCAACCCCGTCGACCCGTACCTCTCCGGAAGCGTCTTTTCGCGTCTAGTTCAATGGTGCACGCCGTTTTACGAAAAAATGGACCCAACTCGCGACTACACTGTAAAAAGCACCCGTAATTGGTCCAGTTTTCAACTTTTCTCAACTCCATCGAGCTGCACCTTCCCGGAAGCGTCTTTTCGCGTCCAGTTCGATGGCGCCCACCGTTTTTCGATAAAAAGGACCCAACTCGCGACTACACTGTAAAAAGCACCCAAAATTGACCCACTTTTTAACTTTTACGAACCCCATCGACCCGCACCTCTCTAGAACCGTCTTTTCGAGCGCAATTCAGTGGTGCCAACCGTTTTTCAATTTCCAGTGTTGCCAATCGTCAAAACTCAAACATTTCGATTATTTTCGACATTTCTCGATATTTTCCGATATTTTCGACATTTTTCGTTGTTTTTCGATATTTTTTGATATAAGTCGACATTTTCGATATTTTTCGACATTTTCGATAATTTTCGATATTTTTCGATAATTTTCGATAATTTTTGATATTTTTTGACATTTTTGATAATTTTCGATGTTTTTTGATATTTTGCGACATTTTTGACATATTCCAACATATTTCGATATTTGTAAACATTTTTGACAATTTTTGATATTCTTCGACATTTTTCGACATTATCCCTCATTTTTCGATGTTTTTCGACATTATCCATATTTTTCGATAGATCTCAACATTTTTGAGATATTTCGAGATTTTGCGACATTTTTTACGAATTTTTACATATTTCGACAATTTTCGACATATCTCGACAATTTTTGAAATTTTCGAAACCCCTCGACGCCTATACCATTAAAATTGGTTCGACGAGCGTAATTCAGTGTTGCCAACTGCTGCCAAATAAAGTCCGAGTTCGGCCGTTCCATCTGAGGCCGAACTCACGTATTTCGACATTTTTTCGAGATTTCCGACTCCTCTTTTTTGCCGAGTAACTGACCGTTTAGTCACTATCGGCACGTTTTCAAAGCAGAAGGGAGGGCTGTAGTTTCGGTGGTTCACCGTTACAAACTGCCTCTTTCCGAAGAGAATGCCTTTACGGGCCGCAGGCCCGATCATTTACAAGCTAAGAGGACGTTCTGTGTGACTTAGGGGTCGGGCCGAAGGCCCGACCGAACGCCGCCGGCAGGCCAAGCAGGCACGCCCCCTGCCGAACGGAGTTGCCAGCGTAGCAAAGCGGAGCTGGCAACGACGTTTGGCGGAAGGGCGGGCCTGCTTGTTCAAGAAAGCAGAAAGAAAAATATGGCAAGTCCTCTATAACTTTGAAACTTCCTGGAAAGACGCGCTGGGCGGGTGCAGTTATTTTATATAATTCCTTGTTAAAGAACAAAGCAGCTCGACAGGAGACGGTACTCCATGAGGACCTGGTGGTCGACGCCACGTTACGGCGCCAGGTATTAGAGGACGAGTTTTGGAATAGGGCCAAAAGCATTAATGATTTGTTGGTGCCTATCCACGCTGCTATTACCCTAATTAAGGGCAGTAAAGCCCTTTTGTCTGATGTATATTTTTTACATAGAAAAATCGAAGACTGTGTCACCTGCAACCTTGGGTCTCTCCCCATAACCGCACAGGAGAAAGAACATATTATGACTCTACTCGCAGAAAGGAAGGATTTTACCATTAAGGCAATTCACCTCGCTGCATATATGCTAGACCCACGTTTTAAGGGGAGATCGCCTGTCTGACGGTGAAGTTGTTGAAGCTATAGATTATATTTCATGCCTAGCAGGTCGCATGGGACTGGACGAGGGGGAAATTGTTGCGAATCTTGGCCACTTCCGTAGTAATCAAGGATTTTTCTCAAAAAAAGTCAGTCATGGACTCTGCGGAGAGGCTGCACCCCTCTGTGTGGTGGAAAGGAGTGTGCTCGACGCAGCCGCTCGCCAAACTGGCGTCTAACCTCCTCTCTATGCCGCCGTCGGCTGCTGATGTTGAACGCAGATGGTCGGATCACGGCTATATTCATAATAAATCTAGGAATAGACTAATCAATGATATTTGATATATTTGATATATTTATTGGGCTTAAGTACATGAAGACTAGAAAGTCTTATATTTTGTACATCAGTCAGCAACACTCAGTTTGAAGTTCAGTTATTAAGACAAGATACAAATAATGGATTGTTTTACCGGAGTTGGCAATACAGGTTTCATGAATTATTTTTTAGTTTGAGGACAAAAGGTGCGGAATTAGCTTTTTCTTAAATGACATGATAGATTTGCAGTTCATAATGTTGACAGGCAGATCATTCCAAAGTGCTACAGAGTGTATCCAGAAGGCACCCCTGGCTTTATCGGTCGAATGTTGCGGCAATCTAAGTTAAGGTTTAACATTTCTAAATGTGCGAGAATGTATTTCGTTGACAGGAATTAATTTGTTAGAGTTACTAAATTAGTTACTACTCGAGCTACTCTTACAACACAGGAAGTAGCCCTTTCGCCCCTTAACGTGAAGGACCTTGTTGAGTACTTTGACAAATATCTCACTACACTGGAAGAGAGTGAAGACGCTGGTGTGGGAGGAGATGGCGATGACGAGGACGATGATAATGATGATGACGAAGAATGACAGCCAGGCGGCAGCGATACTGATAATGAAGATGACGATTTCACAAGAGTTCTGAGGCCGGACCAACAAGAGGATATGCAACCCGCTCCAGCAGGAGGGGGAGGGGACGCACCCACAAGGGCCCAAACCCGGGCACAAGCTCAGCCCCGTGAATCGCCTCCGCCTCCACACCCTCGAAGGACTCGCGCGACGGCGGCAACATCAACCCGCAGCGGTACTAGTGTTGTAGAGGCAAAAATTTATGTTGTATTGTGTCGTTTGGCCGAAATAATTTACTAAAATTTACCGAAAATGCGAGACGGGAGCAATTGTCTCGCTGACTAAATTTGCCTAGCTACAACTCCGAATAAATGAGAAAAACAGAACTTTTGTGTGTGAACTTATAGCTTTGCACGTGGAGTGTTCGTGAAAAGGTCAGACAAAAGGATAACAAAAACAGATTAAATATGAACATATAATTAAATTAAATACTTACAAATTATAGACGACAGCAGCCACCAGAGCCCAGGCCAGGTCCTAGGGGCGTCCTTCTTGCTCACAAATTGCTCTTACTCGTATCGCCGCAATACTACTACTACTACTGCTGACCGGCGCCCGGACCCGAAAAGCCCCGTGCGGCCCCGTCCGGCGGGCCGCCCGTCGGTTGCTCGTCGGCAGATGACCGAAGGGACCCTTCGGCTGCCCCGCGCGCCGCGCGCCAAAATACAAAAGGTTACCAGCTTCGCGTTGTAACCGCTGTTAGGCGGGAGATTTAAAAGGGACAAGTTTTACTTTAAACTTGTTGTTGGCTTGCTAACATTCCTCCCCCCTCTTATGAATTTTGCCCTCAAAATTTTACTCGGAGAAGCTGATAACCTTTGGTCTTTACAAAACAAATTTACTGCATTTACCAAAAATTTTTACATTAACATAACATTTTTTTTAATTTTTTTAATCAAAAATTGAATTATTCTTTCGTTTTTAAGTTAACAAATACTGACCTCAATTTCCACCCTATCTCAAACATTATTTACTTACTGGACCTGGACTTAATGTGGCCGCTGCAAACCAATTACAAATTACTACATATTAATCGACATGACATTGCAAAACACTCACACTTACATTGTATTTCATTTCAAAACAAAGACATTACATTTTACTGCAACATTTCATTGCATGCAAAAGTCTCTCTGTTAAATTTTTTCTTACACCAGATTTTAAAACAGCACTAATACTACAATACATTACCCGCTGGTATAGCACACTAGTAAAACTTTTCTGATTTGACCACTGAAACTTTTGAGACTATTCCGTTTCATCTAAGCCCAGTTCATCTAAAGACCATTTCTTCATCTAAACGCTTTTCATCTAAAGTTACACTTTTCATCTAAAACAAAAAGAGTCCTATTTCATCTAAAGTCAGTTTTCATCTAAAAAAAAGTAAAGTCGTCATCACAGTATACTGTGATATACTTTTCTTATAAGAAAAGTATCGTATAATGCTTCTCGATGCTTGAGCTCATTTAATTTCTAATCAGAGGAATGCTGATCTATCTATCTTACTGAGTCAAAGCTATTTATTTAGCTTCCGCCAGTAAAATCATTGTGCTGTTCTTTTATCTCTCAGTTGCAGACAACAGTCGTTTCCAACGTTCAAAATTTAACTAGGTACATGTACATGTACGGCAGACCACGTCTCACGTAAAAGGTTGCGGCGCTTTTCTCGTACTATTTCAAGGAGCTTCTTGCAACGAAACGACAGGGAGCTTGCGCCCCTTTGGCTACATACTTAGTTTTCCCAAGAATGGACTATGTTGTGATAAAGTGCGGCGAAAGAGACAAAATACTGGCCCATAGGATCACATTTTGGCAAGATTTTCAGAATTTGACACCAATCTTGCAATTTCGAGTGTTTTCACCCTAGTTTGGTGCCGTAGCTGCTAACAGCTAAGAAATACTGACAAAAAGACAAAATTTTAGCCCAGAGTATCGTAACTCGGCGAGTTCCCCAGACAAACCGGGTTGCGGACTAGACCCGAAGGGGACCCGGGGGGGGACCCGGGAGGGACCCGATTAATCACCGGAGTGTCCCGGGACAGACCCGGGAGGGACCCGGGTACCTCCCGTGAAACCACGGGGTGGGCCCCGGAGGGACCCGGTAAAGTCCGGTAATGTTCCGGGTAGGTGCCGACGTTTTGCCGTAAGCGCGCCGCCGGCGACCGCCGGGGCCGGTCGCAAGGCTCAGCCATCGGCCGATGCCTGAGGCGGTGGCGGCGCCGTCGCTGCGGTTCGCGGCAGCAAAGCGATGCCGACATAGGCGAGGGAGAGTCCCGAGGTAGAGCCGGGACGACCTTCCCCGGGCCTACCCCGGCCTCAACCGTGGCTCCTACCGGCTCAAGAGCAAAATTTTGCCCTGATACCCCATCGGGCTGTCGGCCAGCTCAGGGCCAGCTCGATCGGACGAGGTTCGTACCTTCCACGCGGTTTAGCCTGACTCCCTTCTGTGACCCACCCGAGCCCCCACCGAGGTTTCATCGGATGGCCTTCGGGCCAGTGCCGGGTCCCTCCCGGGTCCTTCCCGGGGTGTCTCCCGGACCCCTCCCGGGCTGTAACAAGCACGGCTAAAGCTAGGAATAATACACAAACGCTTGGCGCAGCTCCGACGCAGGGAGATTGGAGATTAGATCTTTTATAACAAATATCGTAAAAATTCAGTTCGAGCAAACTTCCACAACACTAAATCTTTATATTTTTGGCTAAAAATAAAGCACTAACAGCACACAAAATCACATCAAAAATTTGTGACGGGTATTTTTAGCCCGCCCTTCTGCTTTGAAAAAGCTTTAGAGCGGGCTTTTGCAATCGATGCGGTGTCTGTCTGTCTGTCTGTCTGTTCCACTCGAAGGAGTTGAGCTAGAGAGTTGAAATTTTTAGGGTATCTTAAGGGTCACTCCTGGACACCGAAACGCCTGGTGCAAATCCTGGCAACCCTCAGTAAGGCACTGAAAAAAATTATTAAAGTTTTCACGGAATAAATAAATAAATAAATAAATAAAAAATCAACTTTTTCCAACCCCATCGACCCGTACCTCTCCGAAAGCGTCTTTTCGCGTCCAGTTCAATGGTGCACACCGTTTTACAAAAAAATGGACCCAACTCGCGACTACACTGTAAAAAGCACCCGAAATTGGTCCAGTTTTCAACTTTTCTCAACCCCATCGTCCCGCACCTCTATGGAAGCGTCTTTTCGCGTCTAGTTCAATGGCGCCCACCGTTTTTCATGAAAACGGACCCAACTCGCGACTACACTGTAAAAAGCACCCGAAATTGGTCCAGTTTTCAACTTTTCTCAACCCCATCGACCTGCACCTCTCTGGAAGCGTCTTTTCGCGTCCAGTTCAATGGCGCCCACCGTTTTTCATGAAACGGACCCAACTCGCGACTACACTGTAAAAAACACCCGAAATTGGTCCAGATTTCAACTTTTCTCCACCCCATCGACCAGCACCTCTCTGGAAGCGTCTTTTCGAGCGCAATTCAGTGGTGCCAACCGTTTTTCCATTTTGCAGTGTTGCCAATCGTCAAAACTCAAACATTTCGATTATTTTCGACATTTCTCGATATTTTCCTGTATTTTCGACATTTTTCGTTGTTTTTCGATATTTTTTGATATTATTCGACAATTGCGGTATTTTTCGACATTTTCGATAATTTTTGATATTTTTCGATAATTTTTCGATAATTTTTGATAATTTTCGATAATTTTTGACATTTTTGGTAATTTTCGATGTTTTTTGATATGTTTCGACATTTTTGACATATTCCGACATATTTCGACATTTGTAAACATTTTTTACAATTTTCGATATTCTTCGACATTTTTCGACATTATCCCTCATTTTTCGATGTTTTTCGATGATTTTCGACATTATCCATATTTTTCGATATATCTCAACATTTTTGAGATATTTCGAGATTTTTCGACATTTTTTTACGAATTTCTACATATTTCGACAATTTTCGACATATTTCGACAATTTTTGAAATTTTCGACACCCCTCGACGCCTATACCAATAAAATTGGTTCGACGAGAGTAATTCAGTGTTGCCAACTGCTGCCAAATTAAATCCGAGTTCAACCGTTCCACCTGAGGCCGAACTCACGTATTTCGACATTTTTCGAGATATCCGACTCCCCTTTTTTGCCGAGTAACTGACCGTTTAGTCACTATCGGCACGTTTTCAAAGCAGAAGGGAGGGCTGTAGTTTCGGTGGTTCACCGTTACAAACTGCCTCTTTCCGAAGAGAATGCCTTTACGGGCCGCAGGCCCGATCATTTACAAGCTAAGAGGACGTTCTGTGTGACTTATTAGGGGTCGGGCCGAAGGCCCGACCGAACGCCGCCGGCAGGCCAAGCAGGCACGACCCCTGCCGAACGGAGTTGCCAGCGTAGCAAAGCGGAGCTGGCAACGACGTTTGGCGGAAGGGCGGGCCTGCTTGTTAATATAAGGGAAACGTTCCAGAAAGCGTAACCCAGAAATCATTTAAACACCGAAACTAGGCATCGGATAAGGTAAAAGTGATCGAAACCCATGTGATGACAACTGCCCTGACTGTCTATAATTTCAAGTTGTTTCTTTCAAAAATTTCATCTTCAAAATCTGTAGTATTCCCAAAATTTTAACCTTCTATTACTTTATATGAATTTTTTCTGAAAACAAAAACATAGGAAATCATAGTGCTAGGTCATACACTGAATAAGTAGTATGGTCAGACCTTAACATAACAGTGAAAAAGGTTTTGATCACTTTTGCCTTATCCGATACCTAGTTTAGGTGTTTAAATGATTTCTGGGTTACGCTTTCTAGAACGTTTCCCTTATATGAAAAATACCCGTCACAAATTTTTGATATGTTGTTGAGTGCTGTTAGTACTTGATTTTGAGCCAAAAATATAAAGATTTAGTGTTGTGGAAGTTTGCTCAAACTGATTTTTTAAGATATTTGTTATAAAAGATCCAAATTTTTTTGAACAGATTAGGTCAATGTAGGGTCTATGGGGCTAAACATTATCCTTATACCTGGTTTGGTTGGTATCAAGCCCTAGAACTTACTCTCATACGCATTATTTATCTCCTAATCACAATGGAAACTTTTCAAAGCCGTTACAAAATGATCAAAATGGACATAGTCTCTAACTCGGCCAAATTAAGTCAGAAAAATCCCCCCAAAATTGGGGATGGTTTTGAGTCAGCACTAGTCAATCAAGCCTATTTTGGTCAAAATCTGGGGGGGGGGGGCACTGTTAGAAATTTTGTCGTTTGTTTTGGAACGATTTGGTCGTAACCTAACGACTTAAATATCATGCCTCTACGACATTGTCGTATACTTTTCTAGCATTAAAGGCCTAAAAAGTTCGTAAAATGTGACGATTTTAGTCGCTAACTTATGATTTGTGTCGTAACTGTACGATCACAATCGTTCAATTACGACTGAAGTCGCACATTTACGACCGAAGTTGTAAATTTACAAATGAAGTGGTATCTGTGTGACATCCTGCGCAAGGAATTTACGATCAATCGTACATAAAGTATCAAAGTCGTAAATTTACGACTTCATTCGTTTGAAGACGAACTGTTTCGCTATAAAAATTAGCGATCACATCGTCGTTCACGAACAACACAAGTCGTAACTTGAAAATGTCGTTTAAAAACGACGTTATTGTTCTCAAAAATGTCGTAAATTTACGATTATTTTTAACAGTGGTAGGGGTCGGGCCCGTTTGAATCGGCCTGGAAACGCCCATTGTTATTGTTAACCCGATTTAGCGTGCAGTTTTTGAACGATTGCCACAGGACCCATTGCACGACACCCACTACAACATAAAATCAAAAAGTTTTCCTCCCTTCGCTCGGCACTTCGTCTTTCTGCCATTCAGCTTATGGATTTAGGTTTACACGGTACGCACTGATTCTTAAAAGGCAATTTTAAAAGTTTCAGTTCCAATGGGAACTCTAATATCTGCAGCATTACATTTTCAGTCGTTTGTTGAGCGTCCCCTGAAAGTAGGCAACCTGCACGTTTAGCCCCCTCCTCTGCTGTAAGCTATAGATCCGCCCCTGAAAATGGTCCTGGTAAAATAACGAAAATAGGAAATAGGGATGGGGGGGGGGGGTGTAGGGCAATAATCGATAATAACCGGGTGTGAATGGAATAAATGGGTGGGTGTACCGCCGGATTGCATCACCTGGCGAAAATCGTCTTGGCACCACTGACTGCAGGCAAGGGAAACAGTGGTCTGTACCTACTCGATGCTCCCTGCCGGGCGAGGCGACCCGCGGCCGGGCCCGGAGCGCGTTTATTAGGTGACGGCCTGGGGACACATCGGGTAGCATTGTGGCCATCCGTGGCGCCGCACCCCTCGCTCCTCGCTCTCTCCCAGTTCAGTGCTCGCTGGAGGCAAGGCAACCGTCACCTGTACCAGCCAGGGCCAGGACCTGTGGGGCGTCGACGTCATTGCACGTCACCGACCCCGTCGGCCCTAGTTTGCGAAGGCAACCCACCCCGGCTGGACCATCGCCATCCTGAGGCGTCTTCGACTGCCACTTACACCAACAGTGGCTGGTCTGGGCTAGGCTGGGCGTGCTACTCAGGTGTCAATGCGGGCAGAACAACGGGTGTGCGCGCCACCCGCTCAACACCTGCACCCTGTCACCGGGCTGCCCTTCTCTCATGCTGACAGCCTACAAATACCGAATTTGAACAGCAATCGCCTCTCCGCGCGGGGTGGCGACCGAGTCTCAGGAGTCCCTCTCGAGCCCCTGCCGTGGTTTGGTGTAGGCAGGCCCGCAAGACATCCTTGCGAAAATGGTTGCCCAAGCTGCACGGCGGGCCAAGTGGCACGTTGCGCTGGTTGCGCGTCCCCTGCCTCTCCCTGCGTCGGAGCTGCGCCAAGCGTTTGTGTATTATTCCTAGCTTTAGCCGTGCTTGTTACAGCCCGGGAGGGGTCCGGGAGACACCCCGGGAAGGACCCGGGAGGGACCCGGCACTGGCCCGAAGGCCATCCGATGAAACCTCGGTGGGGGCTCGGGTGGGTCACAGAAGGGAGTCAGGCTAAACCGCGTGGAAGGTACGAACCTCGTCCGATCGAGCTGGCCCTGAGCTGGCCGACAGCCCGATGGGGTATCAGGGCAAAATTTTGCTCTTGAGCCGGTAGGAGCCACGGTTGAGGCCGGGGTAGGCCCGGGGAAGGTCGTCCCGGCTCTACCTCGGGACTCTCCCTCGCCTATGTCGGCATCGCTTTGCTGCCGCGAACCGCAGCGACGGCGCCGCCACCGCCTCAGGCATCGGCCGATGGCTGAGCCTTGCGACCGGCCCCGGCGGTCGCCGGCGGCGCGCTTACGGCAAAACGTCGGCACCTACCCGGAACATTACCGGACTTTACCGGGTCCCTCCGGGGCCCACCCCGTGGTTTCACGGGAGGTACCCGGGTCCCTCCCGGGTCTGTCCCGGGACACTCCGGTGATTAATCGGGTCCCTCCCGGGTCCCCCCCGGGTCCCCCCCGGGTCTAGTCCGCAACCCGGTTTGTCTGGGGTTGCCTCTTACGACACCATAAAAATAAACTTTCTGAAATTATATCTTTTTTTTTCGGAAAATGTCATTTTTTTACGGGGTCACAATTTTCAAGGTAGAAATCTGGACTTTGAACTCGACCGAGCTTTTCCCCTACGGTAAAAATTGCAGCGTGATATCTCGACTCGTTCTCGAGTTATCTTGCTCACAGACAAACAGACATACATGGAACTTTTTTAGAATTCAAGTGGAGTAAGAGGCTTCGCTGTCGCTCAGCCAATGAAAAATGAGTTTAGATGATCTAGTCATCACATTTTAGATGAAAAAGTGACACATTTCATCTAAATTTTTCCGCCCAATTTCATCTAAAGTCAGTTATTACCTCAAAACGGCTACAGCAAACGACCTTACACCCACTACACGCGGAAAGGGCAGAGAGTCAACCGAGGTTGCCAATAAAAAGCTCAACACACAATAACCTCACCTCCACGGGAGGCGGACAGGGCAGGGAGTCAAACACATCAGTGGCGCCCATCGCATTTGAAGACGGTGGGGCAACACCACCTACCTACCTACCTTTTCATCCCACCTACCTACCTTATCATCAACCCCTTCAGAAAATTGATCCCTTACATTTCGGTGGCACGGCATCCAGCATGCAGTACAGTACGGGGGCGTAATTAGGCGCGTCGAAAGCGAGGGGTGATGTCTGACAAATTGCCTACCTTCCGGGGTAAATGTGCATTTTCATGTTTTGTTTTTACTAAGTTTTCTTTACCCAGCTACCCCTGTAGAATTTTCCAGACGATTGACAGTCCGT
Organism: Frankliniella fusca; assembly: GCA_029379305.1. Taxonomy (NCBI): domain Eukaryota; kingdom Metazoa; phylum Arthropoda; class Insecta; order Thysanoptera; family Thripidae; genus Frankliniella; species Frankliniella fusca. Next base: position 42,764 of record JAHWGI010001202.1, read on the forward strand.
CTAGAACCGAAAACTGACTTAGGAGTCGCTTTGAAAGTTCGTTTTCAAAATATTGAGGATTTGACTATAACTATATACAAAATGACAAGTCGGGTGCTTCAAGCGATCTGTTCGACAATGATAGGCACAATCCACAACAGACCTCGATTATTCCCATCCGCGAGCGAAGCGAGCGCGAAAGAAAAAAATCACGGGACTTCATTTCTGACAAGTCCTTTTATGACAGAAAAATCACTTAAAGCGCACCGGCTTCACCAGTATGTGGTTAATGCTATACAAGATCGCGAGCGAAGCGAGCGAAAAAAATCTGGTACGTCGGGGCAACGAAGAAATTTTCTCCTTAAGACTGAAGAAGGCGCAAGGTCGGTGTTCCAAGTTCCCCTGCAAATTTGGACTTTGTTTCTTGTTAAGCGAGGTTTTCCTTATATTTTAATGATTTTCCTGTACGGTGTGAACTCTGACAGTATGTTTCGAAAGAGCAGAAAGAGAAATCACCTGTGCAGCAGGGATAGACATAATAATAGACTCAAGCGGATTTTCCGGAATTTCTCTGACCACCCTGAATTTCGCCTGCCAAACAGGCTCTCAGTAATGCAAAATTTGCTGCTGTCTGTCAAGCCTGAACAGGAACAGACAACCAGTGCCGTGGCCACACCGGCCTCTCGATTAAGGAATAAAATTTAGAACATGGGTGTGATGATCTCCTGTTTACAGATTTTCTATTGTTCAAATGTTTTCCTTCTTCCTCCTATCTTTCTTTCTTTCTTTCTTTCTTTCTTTCTTTCTTTCTTTCTTTCTCTCCTTATTTCTTTCTCTTTCCCTTCTCCCTTCTCTTCTTCTCTCCTCTTCTTTCCCTTTACTCCCTCTACCATCCCTACCTACCTACCTTTTCATGCCCTACCTACCTACCTTATCAAAAAGACGGTGGGGTATTTGCCCCACCGTAACCATATGATGGGCGCCACTGTAAACACATACCCTCCAACAGAGTGTCACCCGAGGTTCCCAATGAAAAGCACAACAAACAACCTCACCTTCACTGGAGGCGGACAGGGCAGGGAGTCAAACCCATACCCTCCCACAGAGTGTCAGCCGAGGTTGCCAATGAGAAGCACAACACACAACCTCACCTCCACTGGAGGCGGACAGGGTAGGGAGTCAAACCCATACCCTCCCACAGAGTGTCACCCGAGGTTAGCAATGAAAAGCATAGCACACAACTTACCTCCACTGGAGGCGGACAGGGCAGGGAGTCAAACCCATACCCTCCCACAGAGTGTCACCCGAGGTTGCCAATGAAAAGCACAACACACAACCTCACCTCCACTGGAGGCGGACAGGGTAGGGAGTCAAACCCATACCCTCCCACCGAGCGTGTCACCCGAGGTTGTCAATAAAATGGACAACACACAACCTCACCTCCACTGGAGGCGGACAGGGTAGGGAGTCAAACCCATACCCTCCCACAGAGTGTCACCCGAGGTTAGCAATGAAAAGCAAAGCACACAACCTCACCTCCACTGGAGGCGGACAGGGCACGGAGTCAAACCCGTACCCTCCCACAGAGTGTCACCCGAGGTTGCCAATGAAAAGCACAACACACAACCTCACCTCCACTGGAGGCGGACAGGGCAGGGGGTCAAGCCCATACCCTCCCACAGAGTGTCACCCGAGGTTGTCTGAAATGGTTAGCAAAGAACGTTAGAAACGACTGTTTTGTCTGTAACTGAGAAATAAAAGAATAGCACAATGATTTTACTGCCTGAAACTAACTTTGACACAGTAAGATATCAGAATTTTTCTGAATGAAAGATCAGAAATTAAATGAGTTCAAGTATCGAGAAGCATACCACGATGTTTTCTCTACTGTGATGACACATTTTTTTTTTTTAGATGAAAAATGACTTTAGATGAACTTTGACCTTTTTTAATTTAGCTGAACGGTGTAACTTTAGATGAAAACTGTTTAGATGAACCAGAACATACGAAATGGTCTTTAGATGAACTGGGCTTAGATGAAACAGCCCCCCCCCAAACTTTTACTACCACAATTGTGACATTTTTTTTTTTTTAACCCTTCCTTTTTTATTGCTGCACAACGTTTAACTAGGCCAGCTGAACCCAGAAAAAACTAGCTCTTTAATTACAACGCTCAATTAAGAGAACCATAAATAAAAGCCTATGCTGCAAAGTCTGAACAGGTTACCAAGAATAAAATTTACTGCACCTTTCAATTTTTAAATCAAATGATCAGAATTAAACTTTAAAGTTTACCAACTGAAACTCTTCAGGAACTAACAAGAACATAACGGTTTGACGTCAATGAAAACATAACACCAGCTCGCTCGGGCCCGTCGGCCCGACCTCCCTGCCGCACCCGTGACATCACACAAGCCTCAATGGTGTCGGCATCCCTCTTGCTTGCGACGCCCCGCTTGCTCCAGTCCGTGTCCAAGCCTCCCCTGGTTTTGCCCCGCGCCCTGAGCCGTTCGTGCCCTCCTTGTCTCGCTGTCTGAGACCTGGCCCCTCTTCTTGCCCTTGTGGCGGGCCATTTCGACAGGACTGCTGCGCCCTCGCTGCCTCGCTCGCCGGGCCCCCCACGGTCTCCCTGCGCTCGGATGAGTGTCGACAAGCACTACCGTTGCAGGGCCGGAGCGGTGGGCAAAGGGTTGGCCGCTCTGCTGCTGGCCTCGGCTCGGCTCGGCTTACTCACTCATGGGGTCTGGGAGTGGCTCGTTCGCTGTGGACATCTGCTGAAGGGCGCGCTGAACTCTACGCTTAGTGTGTGCACGTCACCGGGCCGACAGGACAGCCAGACCGCCGTTCCTCCACTAAACTGCTGAACAATCACAAAGAAATTAGTGACTTTTAAAAACAACAAGTACCAAAAATATTCAAAATTTCTAAAATATCCTACGGACTTTTAAACCTTCCCTTTTTTTTTACCAACTTAGTTAACATGATACACATACAAACCATATTAAACTGAACTCATTCGTTTCACCAGACAGCAAAGTTTCATGTGGCTTACTTCCAACTCGACTACGTGCTATAAACAAATCCTTTATCCATTTCATTACAAAAGCAATACAAATGCTAGACAGAAAACTTTCAAAGTATTAATTTTTAACCTTCTAACCCAACATTCAGCTGAATTTTTTCTAAAAAAAATCATAACTCCAAATTTTAAGGAATGTACACAAAAATTGTCTCACTTGCATAAAATTTAACACTTAACTTGACTTTACTTAACTGGTACAGGAAAAAACAAAACAAAATCAAACCATTTACGCCTATCCTTACAGATTTCCAAAGTAAATGTAACAAAAAAAGCTCTTATTGTAACTCTAACTTGAAACTTAATTGGATTCAAATTTAAGAATCCATCTGATTTACCACTTTCCTACTCAAGGACAGGCTTCTCAAAGAAACTACAGAGGATCACCTATTCAGAGATGCACTAAAAAAAGAAAAAAAAAATTGATTTTACTGTTCGATTACCAATCCGATTCTAATTCTTACTTAAACTTTCAAATACCTCCTCCCGTTTTCTAACAAAACTTTACTATTTAATGGTCCTCTCCAACCTAGTCGCTCGGCTACTCCTTTTGAGCGGGACATCTACTTCATACACGAATAAACTTAACAAGTAATGACAATACCCTACTCAAGACAACATTAATTTGCCTACCCCCTTTCTTATATAATTCTTAATCCCTTAGAACAACACACTCAAGTCGCCGAAACACTAACATTCTTATTCTCTCGTTCCGTTAAACCCATCTAATTTAACTTGATGTTTAAAATATAGGAAACTCACACAATCCATTGACATATAAACAATTACCTTTTTACGCTCTATTCTATAGATTCCTTACAGTCATATTCACTTAACAGTTTTAAAAAAAAAACTAAGATTATTATTATTGAACTCTACTTCCTTTCGATTTGGTTTAGACTCAAAATTAAGAAATTCATTGAAACAATGCAAGTTTCATTTGCTATTACTATCATAATGATTCTACCTACTTGACTTAAACATGGACACACTTCAAATTTATTTAAAAGGAAACTAATCACAACTAGCTCTCTTGTACGTTCGGCCGAACTACCTACAATCAATGAGATCTTATTCAAGAAAAGAACTGATTTACTTTACGCGAAGGGACGGGCTCTAAAGGCCATTTAACATTTTTACTAATTTGACCACAGAAGATTTGTCTAAGAAAACATTTTAAATTTAACATCACCTACGGCCGATCAGTTAATTTTACACCAATCTTTTGCTCTTCCTTTTAACAACTGAATAATGCCGCGTCCCTTTGCTACTAACACTTACTTTCTTTATTAAATTTAACGCTGTAAAAAAAATGTATAATTATTATGGTAATTAAATTACTTTTTTTAAACTTCGCCATAATCATTCAATGCAGTGCCTGCAACAGATAGAATAATTAATAACAAGTAAAGCAATATTTCTATAAAGACTATTCTTTACTGGTCGGTTGCGATGACTCCGTCATCGCTTCCTCCCCTCTCTTAATAAGATTTAATCATACTTTATCAGATCTTTAAACAAGTTCTTATCCTCACACGGTGCATACAGCCGTTCTATGAGGCCCTTAATGACTCCTTTTGCGTTGGCGACAACGCGTGCCAGAACAAACTAGCAGCCCGTTGAACACTTTTCAACGTCTCCTCTCTTGACAGCTCTATACTATAAACCTTATCAAAATACATTTCCCTAAATTTAACTAAATTGTCAATACCTTCCTTTCTTATATCATCATTATTAATACTTTGAATTAAACGCCTAATCTTATCACATGGACTCCGTACAAACTCATCTAATCTGTCCCTGTCGTCTTTTAACCTATTTTTACTATCAACGAAATAATTGATCAAAGCTTCCACATTTTCGTGCTGACACGCCGTGGCAACTTCTTGCTTACCAAGGTTTCTCACCTCCGCCCGGGGTGTAGGCATCCCTTCGGGCATCGTGGAACCCTTGCCCGCGTTAACACCCCTTGGCTTCGGAAAATGCTCCCCGAGCGCTCCCCCGACTGCCTCTTCTCGGAGGGCGCCATCACCTCCCCACGGCAAACTAGCCAGCTCACTTACCCCAGAGCTCGGTGCTGCGGGCGCAATCTCCATACCTCCCGCACACTTTACCGATTCTCTTGCCCGTTCTCCGCTTCAGACATCCCTCAGAAATGGATGAGCCCCTACGTATGGCTTGTTTAGCCTACTGGACACATCTAACAACCTGCAAAGCTGTGGAACCGAAAATTTTTCATTATTATTAGAAAAACTCATGAGTGACTTCATAACTGACTGCTTTTGATATTCAATCTGAACTATTTCCTGCTGGTACGTCCTGTACAAAATGCTTTTCTCCTGCTCGCTCGAAGTCCTGAGTCTCACGGCGTAACTAGCGTCAAGGCTCTTTCTTTCCTTGGCTAAAACCGCCTCCCAACGAGCAAAGCTTTCTACTCGCTCGTCAACCTCACTCGGCCACGCATGCCCTGCCACTGCGCCGGGCGCAACATTCAATTCGACACAATTTACCTGAGTGATTCCTTTGTCATTATTAACGGTTAGCACGGAGGTATTGGCCCCACCCCCGCTTATCGGACTCCGGGGCTGCTGTCCTATACCTAACGGGCTCCGGGGCCTTTGCCCTATACTCGCTAGGCTCCGGGGCAGCTGCCCTACGCCCTCCACTAACCCATGTGCACGCGACGTCCTTTGCTCCCCCTCACCAGCTGCGACGGGCCTGTCGCGCACTGTCTGTTGGGTCTGTCCGTCCGTGCACCCGCGCGACACACGCGCGCTGTCGCCTTGCACTGCCACCGCGACCGCGTCAGCGGCTGGTGAACTGCGCTCCGCGATCTCACTCTGTAAAAAAACTCTATGAAAAATTAAATTCGGCCCTGTCGCCGCGTCCCTGCCGCGAGGCCTCTCCCCCGCGGGAACGTCAGGCTCGTCCGACCCGGCGCCACTGCCTTGTCCGGCAGGCTGCACCGCAGACGCCGCGACGGCATTGCTGCCGCCCGCGAGGCACTCTTCTGTCCTGTCCGGCTGTGTCCTTGAGGCTTCGTCGCAAGGACTGGGGTGTCCCGCGCCGTGCAGCCCCTCGGACTCCCTCGCCATCACTCCGCCTGAGCCACCCTGTGTCGCGGCCGCCCCTCCAGGCGCCGCGTGCTCACTCGAGGCCACCAGGCAAGCTCTGCCTATAACAGCCTGTCCGCCGACCCCGGGCGCCACGCCCTGATCGGCCCCACTGCCCCTCTCTGTCACCGCGCGAGGCGCGCTGCGCCGAGCGCCGCGCCTCCGCCGCCTTCTCGTCCTTCCTACCTGCGGCCGTGCACTCGGTGCACCTGACCTGAGCGCCGACCCATGCCGGCCCCGGTCATCGGCCTCCCAAGCGCCCCCTCCCTCGGTGCGCGCCACGCTGCCGGGCTCGCTGCCCCAGCGCTGTAACTGCCCAGGCCCCTCCTCGGCCTGGAGAGGTGTCTCGTCCAGGCCGGGGCCTCTGCTAATCCGGCAGCCGTCCGCTGTTGTCTCCGGACTCCGAACTGTCACTGACCTCCCGCTCCCCTCTTGTAACCTACTTCCATCTCCAGAAACGGAGCGGGCCTGGTTGCAGCGCTGCGCCGAGGCCGACCAGTGCGGCCTCCTGGCTGCACTCTCGCCGTCACCCCCTCCTATCGCTGCTTGGCCTATGTACACGGCCCTGGGCTGGGGCGTCCCCGGCGGCACGCCCGCCCTGTCACCCAGCAAGCTGAGGAGGACAGTACACTGTTTGGAATGATGACCGTACAAACTACACCATTGGCAACGTGGGACCCTCGTTCGGACGGCCCCTACGCCACACCCTGTCGAAAACAAATTGACTCTCTCTGGCCCGCCAGCACTTGGTTGGCCCCACAATTTGAACTGTGACTCCTTCCCTTGTCGACGGGCGCGCGCGCGCCGGCGCCGCGCACCTCTCCCGCGTCGTCGCGTCCTCCGCGGGGCTCCCCAGGGCGCGGGCGTCCTGCCCAGCGGCGTCCTGGAGACCTCACCGCACCGCTCTGAACACGTGGTGCCCTCACGGCTGCCTGGGGCGCCGCCGTCGCACCCACACGAGCTCAGCCGCGTACACGCGTCGCACTTACAACTAAAAATATTGCTACACGTGGAGATTGAAGACTGATCCCCATCCCCAAAGCCACCCTCGGACCCGCCATCTGACTCGGCGGCTGTTGCCGTCACACTATAGTTATCCCAACACTCATCACAAGACTGCCCACAGAACGGATAATACACACAAGCTGAAAACATTCGGACCATTTCAAAACGTTCCACGCACTTGTGAAAATGAACTCAATTTCAGTAAAAAAAGAAGAAACAAAAAACTCAAAGGATGAAACACAGGTATTTTTTTTAAAATCTCTAGTTCAAAATAATACTACTGAAAGGATTCTAATGTCCTACCGACTGCGCCATTTGTTGTAGAGGCAAAATTTTATGTTATTTGGTGTCGTTTGGCCGAAATAATTTACTAAAATTTACCGAAAATGCGAGACGGGAGCAATTGTCTCGCTGACTAAATTTGCCTAGCTACAACTCCGAATAAATGAGAAAAACAGAACTTTTGTGTGTGAACTTATAGCTTTGCACGTGGAGTGTTCGTGAAAAGGTCAGACAAAAGGATAACAAAAACAGATTAAATATGAACATATAATTAAATTAAATACTTACAAATTATAGACGACAGCAGCCACCAGAGCCCAGGCCAGGTCCTAGGGGCGTCCTTCTTGCTCACAAATTGCTCTTACTCGTATCGCCGCAATACTACTACTACTGCTGACCGGCGCCCGGACCCGAAAAGCCCCGTGCGGCCCCGTCCGGCGGGCCGCCCGTCGGTTGCTCGTCGGCAGATGACCGAAGGGACCCTTCGGCTGCCCCGCGCGCCGCGCGCCAAAATACAAAAGGTTACCAGCTTCGCGTTGTAACCGCTGTTAGGCGGGAGATTTAAAAGGGACAAGTTTTACTTTAAACTTGTTGTTGGCTTGCTAACACTAGACCCCGTAAATAGCAGTGGAGGGGAAGGTGACTAAGAAAAACTTGTGCTTTGTGCTTATTGTAAGAAATAAAAATAAAGGTTTTTGAGCATTGAGAACTTTTCTTGCTATAAACACTTAATTTTGATTCCCTAATTGAAGTATCTATGGTGAAATAACCTAATCGTGCACGTTATTTAACAGTGTGGCCAGATTCTTAGCTTCCCAGCCCGCCGCCAGGCGGCGCTCAACCCGCCCAACCCGCCACATTTCCCCCTCCACCTCAAAACAGCGCCAAATTTCAAACAGAGCATTAGGAATGATTGAAAAACAAGCTTGTATTTAGTCGCAACCATACATTTATTAAAATTAAGATAAAATCAACTATAGATACTGACTAGTATTCAAACTAGTTTTGGCAATTTATCACAATCTCAGAGATAACTACTACAATCTTAATGAATTAAAAGAAAAGTACCAAAGTCAAAGTCCAAAACAAAAGGACGGAGATAAAGACTAGATCGCTGATAAAAAAAAATTAAGTGAGAAGACTAGTGATATCCGTGTCGGCTTCTAGCATGTCCAGAACAGCATCTATGGCCTCTGGATCGTCGCCGAACTGGAGGGCATCTCTATCTAACAGATCCCCATCGACGTCCTCATCGTTGTTAGCAGCTGCACCTGGCTGGTCTTCCCCGCCGGCCGTTTGTGGGCTGTTTGATGCGTACATAACGCGACTATTAAACTTCCGCACCATAGCATCCGACGGCTCAAACGAGGTGCAACATTTATTGAAGGCCTGTTGGTAACAATGTCGAATTAGTACATTTAAAAAATTCAATATACATGTAAATTTTGTGCCATTTTTTGTATTTATCTCAAGTTGTACCTTCAGCCACAACCTAAGAAAGAGTATTGCATTAAGCATGCTGACACTCATTTTGTTTCTTATTTTGTTTTTCACTATATTCATAATGCTGAAGACTCTTTCCACCAAAGCATTGCTTAATGGAAGACTCAGTAGGGAGAGAGCACAAAACGCTATTTTTTCATACGGGCAGTCCCCTGCTCCGTTTTTCAAATCAAGACATAAACTCCAAAATTGTACAGTGTCAATAGTAGTCATGTCTTCACCTGGACAAATTTCCTTAAACTTCTCTTTACCAAGCCTCTCCCACTGATCCTCTAAGTCATCTCGGTCAAAGGAGTGAGCTGAAAGTGGCAAAAGTACACTAAAATAATCTTTAATTACAAGGTGTAAATATTATTTTTAAAAAATAATATGTTAAATCGTGCTCACGGATAAGATTTATTGGGAGAGACTGGAAGGAGGGTCTGCCTCTGGCAGCCAAAACCCTGTCCGGGGCAAGGTTCCTTATTTTTTCCATATCTTGAATGCAGTCCGGGAGACGTTGCGCAAGCTGTATGCTAAGGGTGCTGAGGAAATTCGCGCAGTTAGCTTTGACTTCTCTAATTTTCGCCGTGCTAAGCGCCCCACTGCGCTCCATGTTCATTGCAAGCGTTAGAAAACCATCACCGTATTTGACTAGTTCAAGAGGCCGGAGGTTGTCCTTATTGTTGAGGGCGTTTCTCAGTGCTTCTAATTCAGTGAGCCGAAGCATACCGGGTTGGCCACTCTGCCGAAGAGCCTCGTCCTTTAGGACCTTGCCCGCGACACTGAAGACATACACGCGGAGGTCAGTGAACGCCCGAGTCAAGTCAGCGTTAGATGATTGAAAAAGGAGGTTCATTCTAGTCAGCTGCTGCAAGACTGGTGCCAAAAAAGTCAGGTAAAGCAGATTTGCCCCGTCCTTGTGTAGAGCCGCGAGCTGGACGGCTGCTGGGCACTTGTCTGTGGCTGCATTCGTGAACAGCGCTTCTAGAGCGTTGTACTGGGCTAAATGGGTTTTGACAGCCCCATAAAATGAAAGCCAGCGAGTTGTTGCTAGTTTGACCAGCATAGGAGGATCAAAACCAAACATTTCCTGCAACAAAAAAAACACACATATCTACTAAAACACAAAATTATCTAAAACTAGTTCCTTAACATAAAATTAAAATAAAAAAAATAAGTACCTTGTGCAGCTCGCGGTATTCAAATTTTCGCAAAGCACTATGGCTAAACCAACCACGCGATTCGCGTATCATGAGCTCCAGAGTACTGGGTAACTGGAGACTTGCATTAGATGCACATTTGTCTAGGGAATGACAAGCACATTTTACCAGCAGGAGGTGAGGGCAGTCGCGTCTCTTTAGCAACGCATACAGGGAGTGATTACGCCCGCACAGATTTTGACCACCGTCAGTACCAATGCCCAACAGTCTCTTCAGATTAAGACCTAGGGTTTGCATAAACGTTGTGAATGCAGTGTACAAATCCTCTGCACCTGCTCTTGGTGTTTCAACCAGACCCAGAAATGCAGTAACCATGCGTTTCTCTTTTCTGCTATAATATTTTATACAGATTGCCAACAATTTCAGCAGACTGTGATCTGTAGATTCATCCACAATAGCAGAATAATAGCTGTCCGCGACATCCTCGACGAGGTCATCTCGGAGCACCGGGACGATCACCCTTTCTATGACCTTTGAGCATTTCGTGCGATGCATGCGCACGTCCGCAAGGACACTGTTTTTGCCCAAAACTTTTAATACTTCATTAAGATGGTCCATTGACCGAATGCTTGCATGACAGGCTACAAGTACAGCTAACTTCATGTCAGTCTTTTTTTCGCTCACTTTTGCTGACCCACTATAGTCAAAACCTAACCAACAAGAGATAGGCTTCATGTACCAAATAAATTAAAGTTCTGTATCATAACTACAAAAGAAAACTCTTACCGAATTTGTTTAATTGAGGTTGACTTGTGCTGGGCAGAGCTTTTTCGTGCTGCTTGTGAGTTTGAGTGTTTTTGTGAGCAATTAAATCATTTTTTTGAGGCCTAAAACATTTTTTACACAGCTTGCAAAAAGCTTCACTTTTTCCCTGATTGATAAATTCATCGGGAGCTCTTTGAATCCAATCTGTAGTCACGCAAAAATAAACAATACACGAAAAAACATTTCAACAGCTACAGAGTGAGGTTATCTAACACAATTGTTTTACTTACTACTAAACAAGGGGTCTTTCTCCCAGTCACTGTTGTACTTTTTTGAATATTTGCTCCAATCTCGACCCATTGTGACATCAGACAATGTCTACACAATATTTGAATTCCACCCGGTACACTGCTTCACTACTGATAGAGTCAAAATAATATATCGTATCCCATAATAGAAACTACCAGAGTCAGTACCATCACGCCGAACAGTTGACAGTCGAAAACAACCCAAGACTACCAACTGTTAAACAATGAATGTGGGCGTTTAAGCCTTATTTCCGAATTCTGGACCGAAATTTCCCAACCCGCCCAAAACCGGGAAGACCGCTAGAAACCGCCCAATGTGGCGGGATCCCGCCAACCCAAATTTTTGCCCGCCACATGACCCTCCCAGCCCGCCCAATTGGCGGGATCCCGCCCAATCTGGCACCACTGTTATTTAATTCGGAAATTATTTTGCTACCTTTAAATTTCATGGAATTAATCAAAAACAAAAATTTATGCGATTTTGCGAATCTTTCCGAATCTTTCCTAATATTACCGTAAGTTACCGTAACTTACCGTAACTTACCGTAAGATTGAATCTGACCGGTAATTTTAAAACCCTAGTGTACACCATACACTGCAGAGTTGCTTTGGATCCGCGTGGGTGCAAATCTCTTGATTCTGCATCTCGACACATGTACGGCAGAGGGGAAACATGAAGCGTCCATTCGCTTTGTAAGGGAGGACAGGCAGATACAAGTCACGAGGGGGCACCACCGTGCATTTGACAGCCCCGTTCCACTCCTCAGCCGGTGTCATTTTTGGGTCACCCGCAAGGAAAATCTCGGGGTGGCCGACGGGGTACTTGGCCCGGAGATTCGCTTTGGGATATTCCAAAACCACGTCTACCATTTTTATTTTCTCTCCCTTGTCAAGGTCCGCCTTTTGGTACCATCGCAGGGCACTAGTCCGGCCACCCATCAGGGCATCCCTCAAGTTGAGAGGGGTCAAACGGGTGCTAGGGTGATTCTCAAAGAATGCCATGGTGTCTGGGTCAGTCTTCAGTTCGAGGTTAAATTCACACTCCCACTTTTCAACGACGGTGAAGCCATTCCTTCGGAACAAGCCATTTGAGAGCAATCTCACTCTGTTTTCCCCGCCCGTGGTATCAACCCTGAGGCACGATCCCGATTGTTTCTTTGGGAAGGAAATTGCGCCTGAAGGCGGCCATGCATGTCGCACTTAGTGTGATGCAGTTGAACATGGGCAGAGTTGCCAGATTGGGCTATAAACCGCGATTTGGGCTATTTTGATCGGTCACTTCGCGGCCTAAATTGCTGACTGGCTACAAAGCGCTTTTTGGGCTATATTTTATTTGAGGTGCGGCTTTTTGGGCGGTTTTGCTTCAAACGGGCGAAAATGCGTATTTCGCGGGGTATTTTGGCCACGCCTGCACTCAACAGTTGGCAATTCCGAAAGCAGTTGACCGATAGCGTGATGCTCAACTTTTTTCCACTCTCCGCGAATTTGGGCTATTCGGTGGCTCGGAGCGCGGTTTTTGGGCTCCCAAAGCTGCCGCGGTTTTTGGGCTACACCGCTGCCCTCTGGTGGCGGCTTTTTGAAACAGCCATCTGGCAACTCTGAACATGGGATCGAATCCTGCCTTTTCCTCAAACAACTTCCGGAAGGCAGTGCAGGCCTGGCGTAAAATGGTGACGTCCGATATACAATACTCGGTCAGCTGGCTACCATCTCTTCGCACCACTTGAAAAGTTAGTTGCTGCTTTGGACTTCATATCGGAAAAACAATTACATTCCTTGCCCAGCATAGGCCCCGCATACGTGTAGAATTCTGGTTTGTTTGCCAGGAAAGGCATGTACCCCTTCTTGAGTTCATGGAGTCCGAAGGACCGTGGCATGGCACTCAGGGGCATGGGGAGGAACATGAGGCTGTCTATGAATTTCCAGTTTCCCACCTTCATGCAGAGTATTTTTGCACCCTGGAAAATCATTTCATTTTTGAGTTTTCGCTCAATCACCTCCTGCAGGGCGAACACGGCGTCAAAGGCCTTGGCGTTATGCACTGCCAGTAATATTTCTGTTGTGGCGGGGAAGGACTGGAGATAATCGAAAAATTGTCCCATGACACATACGTTGGGATCATCTTAATTGTGGAAGATATGTTGTCGTGCTTTACACGCTGCACAATAGTGGTGGTTTTGAGCTACATTGACACACTTGTCGCATACAGCTTGTGATACGAGCAGGTTTGGTTTGTGCTCAAACGTGTCTGGCTTCCCCTCTACTGGTTTACACTGAGTCGTCTCAATGTCGTAGTAAATGGTAACGTACGTCCACTTCTCTTTTTTCTCTCTTTCAGTCCATCGTTGCATGTAGCACAGATGATCATTCTCATCAACCATCTTTTTACAGTAGGAGCAGTAAACGGTATGACACTTATGTTCACGACCCCTCATGAGAGAGTAGCTTCTCTCACATTTGAAACAAAACCCGAATTTCTGACATTTTGTCACATCAGAGCGTGCCAGTTTGAGCGTCTTGTGGTTGGAAAAGCATTCATCCCCCGCAAATTGATGCCCACAGTCTGCGCAGCGTCTCAAGGGGTCGTCATGTAAACCGGGGCCGAAGCAGCGCCAGCACGATCCCTCACACCTGTGTTCCCCTTTCTGATGAAAGAAGGTAATGCATTTCTCGCACATAAAATGGTATCCAAATGCCTGACAGGGGAATAATATGCCGTAGAAGTGACCCTGGTAGTGTAAAAGGCAGATATTTGTCCTCCCTGCTCCGTACAGACCTTTGAACACGCACTCCTTCCCCTCTTTGTGTGAGAAAATACAGAGGCGGTAGTCGGGTATGACTGCCTGAAGCAGCCCGTAGGAACTTCGTACGGCCGGGCTGACACCATGTCTCGGCCGCGCCACCCGGAGCGGGTGAGGCGCGCGAGCGCTGTGCGCAGTTCTTTCCTTGCTTATATCTTCTGTTCAAAATCTAGTCGAAATGATCGGCATATGTCGTTTTGAAGGAAAACGAACAAGGAATCCGATGGTATCAACCAAAATACTGAAATCGGACCGGAAGCGTATGAAAATAAAGTTTGAAGGTGAAGTATGCGTTCAGGTGACGTAACGGACGGCATATTTTGATTTTTTTCGAGGTTAAAGAAGCTTTTAACCGCCTAACAGTCAGCAAATCGATTGTTGTCCAGGTCAAGCTGCAACAAAATCTGTGAGTGTGATTTTCCTCAACATACCTAGTCAGAAGAAAATGCGATGAGAAGTTGTGCCGGCAAGATGGCCACCTGAGCGTCGTCCATTTTCAAGTCTGAAAATATAATACTTCCACTTCACATCGGAAAGGCATAAGTATCCTAAACCATGCTTTGATTCATGCAGATTCTAAATCTGTGTTTACTTTTTCGAAAAGTCAAAGGATTGCTGAGATCTCGATGGATCCAATTTGCAATGCACGGACCGGCCGGAGCGCATCGTTTCCAGTAAAAAGCCGTTATGTGAAAAATAGCCCATGCCTGGCGTCAAAATGTGTTTTAGAATACTCTGAAACCTTCTTTCAACTTATTTCATTGGTCTTGAAAGACAAATCGGGTTGAAATACTCTGAAATGAACATAAATCCCACATATGCGCTGCCTAAACGACCATTGAATTTTTCATACCCGGAACGGAGCGTCGGCTGCAGCTTCGCGAGTTCCATCACCAAATTGTTTATTTTAGTATATTTCAACCCGATTTGTCTTTCAAGGCCAATGAAATAAGTTGAAGGAAGTTTTCAGACGTATTCTAAAACACATTTTGACGCCAAGGCATGGGCTATTTTTCACATAACGGCTTTTTACTGGAAACGATGCGCTCCGGCCGGCCCGTGCATTGCAAATTGGATCCACCGAGATCTCAGCAATCCTTTGACCTTTCGAAAAAGTAAACACAGATTTAGAATCTGCATGAATCAAAGCATGGTTTAGGATACTTGTGCCTTTCCGATGTGAAGTGGAAGTATTATATTTTCAGACTTGAAAATGGACGACGCTCAGGTGGCCATCTTGCCGGCACAACTTCTCATCGCATTTTCTTCTGACTAGGTATGTTGAGGAAAATCACACTTACAGATTTTGTTGCAGCTTGACCTGGACAACAATCGATTTGCTGACTGTTAGGCGGTTAAAAGCTTCTTTAACCTCGAAAAAAAAATCAAAATATGCCCGTCCGTCACGTCACCTGAACGCATACTTCACCTTCAAACTTTATTTTCATACGCTTCCGGTCCGATTTCAGTATTTTGGTTAATACCATCGGATTCTTTGTTCGTTTTCCTTCAAAAAGACATATGCCGATCATTTCGACTAGATTTTGAACAGAAGATATAAGCAAGGAAAGAACTGCGCACAGCGCTCGCGCGCCTCACCCGCTCCGGGTGGCGCGGCCGAGACATGGTGTCAGCCCGGCCGTACGGAGTTGCTACGGGCTGCCTTAAGCTTCTGCACCTCGTCAATGCCACAGGGTTGTTGAGGATCGATCCCCGCCAGTTGACATAACTTGAGTGCCCCACCCCTCTGAACGCCTGACTTTGGATTTTTCATCCTATAATAAGCAAACTTACTCATCTTTCCCCTGGCTTTTACCACAGCCACACTACGGGCAAGACACATGTGGTCTTCTTCGTTTTCCGGTGCGAAAATCTGTTTTGCATCCAGTTTGCGCTTAAAACACGCCTCTGTGGTTTCGTTGGCTACATTATTTTTGTTTCTTCCTCCCGCCTCGGGTGTGGGGATGTGGATATAGCTCAACTTGAATTGGCCATGTGCCATAAACGCCTGATTTGAATTAAGAATGCGCCCCAATTCGTCCAAAAGAACCTGTCCTCTGAGTTGTTCTGCCCTGCGGAGACTTAAGCATAGAGGATTGTCCGCGTTCTCGGCATTCTCAATTTCGAGAATAACTCGATCATCATCCTTCGCACCCACTGCGTCGCGTTGACGCTGCAATGCACTGTCAAACAGCCCAACCATGACCTCCTCGGAAGGCAAGCCGTCGCCCAACCCGCTGATCTGCATGACTTCCTCGCGGAACACAGTATTGAAGCGTCGGAGATGACGTTCACGTGTTTGCAATACTTCTAAAGTGGGCTTGAGTTCCACTTCCTCCCTGCGTCTCTTGGACAGACCGGGTTGGGGAGAAGGGGGTCTCGACGGACCGGGTTGGGGAGAGGGGGGTCTCGACGGACCGGGTTGCGGCTCTTCTTGTGGTGGTGAGAGCGGAAGCTCGTCCACGGATCCCCCAACCATAGCTAACGCCATGCGGTACGTCAGCAAAGCCTGACGGTCGTCACGGTGTTGACGCCTGTAGGCCAAGTATCCCACCAGGAGGAACGGGATTAACCTGGGATCACGACGATCTTCGTCAGAAGCCTTCAAGAGGGCAAGGAGCATCTCCGTATAAGCCGTAGCGAGGTACTCGTCCGTGTAGAACGCACCCATCTCCCACTCCATCAGGATCTCCTTGATCAACGACTCCATGATAACTTATCACTTCTCTATATTCACAATATAATGCCTTTCACTTCTCACTGGGATCGTGGACCAGCGGCGCAGGCGTCTCTACTATATTTGGTGGTTGTATATCAGCCGCGAGAGTTAACTCGTCAAGATAGAGCGACCCCTAGCGGCGACATGCTAAAACTCGTTAAAATAGACTAATATGAAATGGTACAACAACGCCACCTACCGGCGACATGTTAAAACTCGTTAAAATGGACTAACATGAAATGGTACAACAACGCCAACTAGCGGCGAAATACTAAAACTCGTTAAAATAAACTAACATGAAATGGTACAACAACGCCACCTAGCGTCTCTTGGACGGACCGGGTTGGGGAGAAGGGGGTCTCGACGGACCGGGTTGGGGAGAGGGGGGTCTCGACGGACCGGGTTGCGGCTCTTCTTGTGGTGGTGAGAGCGGAAGCTCGTCCACGGATCCCCCAACCATAGCTAACGCCATGCGGTACGTCAGCAAAGCCTGTCGGTCGTCACGGTGTTGACGCCTGTAGGCCAAGTATCCCACCAGGAGGAACGGGATTAACCTGCGATCACGACGATCTTCGTCAGAAGCCTTCAAGAGGGCAAGGAGCATCTCCGTATAAGCCGTAGCGAGGTACTCGTCCGTGTAGAACGCACCCATCTCCCACTCCATCAGGATCTCCTTGATCAACGACTCCATGATAACTTATCACTTCTCTATATTCACAATATAATGCCTTTCACTTCTCACTGGGACAGTGGACCAGCGGCGCAGGCGTCCCTACTATATTTGGTGGTTGTATATCAGCCGCGAGAGTTAACTCGTCAAGATAGAGCGACTCCTAGCGGCGACATGCTAAAACTCGTTAAAATAGACTAATATGAAATGGTACAACAACGCCACCTACCGGCGACATGTTAAAACTCGTTAAAATGGACTAACATGAAATGGTACAACAACGCCACCTAGCGGCGAAATACTAAAACTCGTTAAAATAAACTAACATAAAATGGTACAACAACGCCACCTAGCGGCGAAATACTAAAACTCGTTAAAATAAACTAATATGAAATGGTACAACAACGCCACCCAGCGGCGAAATGTTATAACTCATTAAAATAAACTAATATGAAATGGTACAACAACGCCACCTAGCGGCGACGTGCTAAAACTCGTCATGACCCCTCCCCGGCCCCATCGAGATTATTCCCGAAGGACCACAAAAATTGTTTGATCCGGTCCCGTCGAGATAAACCCGAAGGACAACAAAAATTCCGTGAGGCGGCCCAGGACGGACGTACTCCCCTCCCGGTGAAGGCAGAGTCCCGCGCGAGACTCACCATCCGCACCGCATGTATCTTTTTTTTTTTTCCATGTCTTTTTGGCCTATTCCTCTTACCCGCAGGTTCGAGCATTTCTGCCAGTTCATAATTATTATTGTTTGTAATTTGATCTTGTTAATGTAATGGAATTTTAATTAGACATGGAGTGAGGAAAAAACCTCTGCCGTCTCTTTCGGGGGGGGGGGGGGGTCTGGTTACCCCCGTCTGCCGGTTGTTATGGCAGACCGGTGTAGGCGCCCTGCTTTCTGCTAAGGGCAGTCCGGGAATTGAACCCGGTAAAAAAAACCTCACTTTCTAGTTGTTGTTATACTCAATAAAATGGTTTGATAACCTATTAAGGCATAGTGATGATTTGTTGTTGTTGCTGATGTTGTTGTTGTTGTTGAAGTTCTTTCTTTTTCTTCTTAATTTTATTCTTCATTTTGACTGGTCAATCACGGTGTCTAATATACTTTCTGCTCGTTATCTCCACAGGGTGCTTCTTCATTAAATGTTTTCTGAGGTTCAAATGGTCCATTCTTCCAAACGGTGCTCCTTTTTCATCTTTCAAAAAGTAATCTTTGTTTAAAAACATATTGTGGTGCTGGATGATCTTGGCTCTTGTGTTGTATAAAATCTCGTTTCTACTGGCCATCAGTGTTTTAAACGGCATGTTGTTATATAAGTCCTCCAATCTTGACCTCCTAGGCATGAAGGTGCAAATTCGGACCCACTTCGTCTCGATGGACTCTAGCTGTTCCCATAACGGGTCTTTGACAGCATCCCAAGAGGGAAGTCCGTAAGTTATTTCTGGCTTGATCAGGGCATCGTAGAGAAGTGCTCTAGTCTTGGTTGTTACATACTTTTTAGCCCGCCCTTCTGCTTTGAAAAAGCTTCAGAGCGGGCTTATGCAAACGATCTGGTGTCTGTCTGTTTGTCTGTCTGTCTGTCTGTCTGTTCCACTCGAAGAAGTTGAGCTAGAGAGTTGAAATTTTTAGGGTATCTTAAGGGTCACTCCTGGACACCGAAACGCCTGGTGCAAATCCTGCCAACCCTCATTAAGGCACTGAAAAAAATTATTACAGTTTTCACGGAATAAACAAAAAAAAATACGATTTCACGAAATCCTGGTAGACAACGGAGTTTCTATAACTAAAATAAAATATTGTGAATGTATAATAAGACTGTAAGAAAACCGACTGGTTTTGTTTAGTTTACGATAGTCAAGATAGTGGCTAGATAATTCTAAGTTCGAATTGATAAGGCGGGTTTCGAGTAATGAATATTCTCCGACAGTTCGTCCGACATTTAATCGACAGGAGCAGGAGAGAAGAGAGCTCTCCTTTTGACGGTAAAACATGGGCGGCGAGGTCACTGCCGAAGGGGAACGTCAACAATAACGTCCCCTCCACCGGGCGCACGGAAGGGGCGAACCGGGGCCCTAACTAATACCGCTGGTACGCCCAGGACCAGCGGGCAAGCGCGCCGCGGCCGCGACGGGGGTGCGCTCTATTGGGAAAACGCGGAGTTAAGGCGTTGTTTACACAAAATGGTACACGTAAATGTACATCATTTCAAGAATTCTGCTCACCAGATCGAAGTCAAACTTACCAAACCGTTTTCCGCAGGTATAAAACTACTATTTACGCATTCAGTTCGCCTTGTCAACGTTTCGATAACTTTAAAAAATGATTTAATGTCGCGAGGTGGGCACATCAGCCACCGGCAATGGCGGACATGCTTGGCCTGCTTTCGCGTTGTTGACACAACATGCCAACCAAATAAAATGAAAAAAATCACCGCTCTCATAACGTTACGATTGGAACTCATTCTTTGAGGCACACATTTAGTTGGCAGAACCGGGGCAAGTTTCAGTAAAACTGAAGTAGTTTTAAAGAAGGCAGTACGGTGGTCACGTGCGAATTTCAGTGGTGTTATCTCATTCTTGCGCTCGAAACTAAAGGCTGGCTTTGTTTGAACGCAGACTTTAGAGGTTTCTCTTTCGCTCCGTGTTGGCTCGCCTCGGCCTACCCCCTCCACGAAAAAATATCCCCTTCCCCTGTTCATTTTGCCTGACGAGTCGAGCATTACCATAGAAACTCGAATTTCAATTCAAATTTACAAAATTTCTGCAATACAGATTTCAACTAGACTTCAGAATCGAATGTACTAGATTACATTCTAAATGTATGCTTAATATTATCGAATTCCCTTCAGCAGATTTTTTTCTGTCGTAAGGGGCCATATGAAACAAAACACGCACGTTTTCCAGCGATTTTAGAAGGCAACTCCGTTGCCTAAAAAAAATCAACTTTTTCCAACCCCGTCGACCCGTACCTCTCCGGAAGCGTCTTTTCGCGTCTAGTTCAATGGTGCACACCCTTTTACAAAAAAATGGACCCAGCTCGCGACTACACTGTAAAAAGCACCCGGAATTGGTCCAGTTTTCATCTTTTCTCAACCCCGTTGACCCGTACCTCCCCGGAAGCGTCTTTTCGCGGCCAGTTCAATGGCGCCCACCGTTTTTAAATAAAAAGGACCCAACTCGCGACTACACTGTAAAAAGCACCCAAAATTGACCCACTTTTCAACTTTTACGAACCCCATCGACCCGCACCTCTCTAGAACCGTCTTTTCGAGCGCAATTCAGTGGTGCCAACCGTTTTTCAATTTTCAGTGTTGCCAATCGTCAAAACTCAAACATTTCAATTATTTTCGACATTTCTCGATATTTTCCGATGTTTTTCGATATTTTCGACATTTTTCGTTGTTTTTCGATATTGTTCGACATTTGCGATATTTTTCGACATTTTCGATAATTTTCGATATTTTTCGATATTTTTCGATAATTTTCGATAATTTTTGACATTTTTGATAATTTTCGATGTTTTTTGATATTTTTCGACATTGTTGACATATTCCGACATATTTTGATATTTGTAAACATTTTTGACAATTTTTGATATTCTTCGACATTTTTCGACATTATCCCTCATTTTTCGATATTTTTCGATGTTTTTCGACATTTTCCATATTTTTCGAGATATCTGAACATTTTAAAGATATTTCGAGATTTTTCGACTTTTTTGACGTATTTCTACATATTTCGAAAATTTTCGACATATTTCGACAGTTTTTGAAATTTTCGACACCCCTCGACGCATATATCGTTAAAATCGTTTCGACGAGCGTAATTCAGTGTTGCCAACTGCTGCCAAATAAAGTCCGAGTTCGACCGTTCCATCTGAGGCCGAACTCACGTATTTCGACATTTCTCGAGATTTCTGACTCCCCTTTTTTGCCGAATAACTGACCGTTTAGTCACTATCGGCACGTTTTCAAAGCAGAAGGGAGGGCTGTAGTTTCGGTGGTTCACCGTTACAAACTGCCTCTTTCCGAAGAGAATGCCTTTACGGGCCGCAGGCCCGATCATTTACAAGCTAAGAGGACGTTCTGTGTGACTTAGGGGTCGGGCCGAAGGCCCGACCGAACGCCGCCGGCAGGCCAAGCAGGCACGCCCCCTGCCGAACGGAGTTGCCAGCGTAGCAAAGCGGAGCTGGCAACGACGTTTGGCGGAAGGGCGGGCCTGCTTGTTACTCTTGAGGAGGTGAAGAAGACTGCCATTTTTCATTTTCGCTGATTGTTGAATGTTACGAACCTGCTGCTGGAAGCTGAGATTTTTATCTATTGTTACACCTAGGTACTTGACGTGGATGTTCTGAGGAATTCTGTTATTGCTGTAAATGATTGGGCAAGCTTGTGCCTTCTTGCAGTTTTTAAAAAATACTGCAACACTTTTCGTAGGGTTTACCCTGTTGTTCCATTGCCGTTCCGTAAGCATTTTTAAAATGGTTTCCTGACCGTTTACTCCATTTGAAAAATGGTCTGTAAACGGCCAGAAAGCCGTTTCCAGAGCACAATTGTGAACGTTATCCCCATTCTTCAAATGGGGAGATGAGCATTCAGTCCGTTTGTAACCATTTGGAAACCGTTCACACCATTCGTGTCCGTTTCGACTCCATTTCGGATCTGTGGCGAGGGGTCGGGGCACGGGGCCCTGCAGGCCGTTTTGAAACCGTTTGTAACCATTCGGAGACCGTTTCATGGCCGGCGGAAGTATGACAAAATTTTGACTACGTTGGCTGTTAGGTATGAGAAATTTACGAGTGCATTTTTGTTGTGACGTCACAAAATGCGACGAAGGGCAGAGTCCTTATCTCGCTCTCTTTCTCTCACTCACCTCTCCCTTCCCAACTCCTCTCCTCCTTCCCCTTCCCCGCTCCATACGCCTTGCAGTTAGCCGGTTCAGCCCTACTAGCCGCGAGATACGCATGTTGTTGCCGCTGCCGGGGGCTGAACCCCCGCCATAGGACAACTCAGCGCTCACGCTTCGTTCGGAACCTACTGAGCTAATCAGCCGTATGCGGGCGGGACGGTCTGTGCAGCTCAACATAACAGTGGTGCGGAGCCACCGCTCGTCCCCACCCCCGCCCCGCCCCTCCCCCACCGCCTCCCCGCCCGTCTGCCGGGGTGTTGGGATGCGTTATACCTTCTACTGGGGTGTGGGAGGAGGCCGGTTGCGACCTGGCGGCGCGTCCCTTTGGCTCTCTCTCTCTCTCTCTCTCTCTCTGTCGCACTCACGAGCGCTGCGTCGGTGGGCCAAGAACAACGGACCCGACTTACTCGAAAGCGTGCTTCCCGGAGGCGAGCGCGCTGGCTGCAGGGTGATTTCGGAGAGAACTCTTCTCGCTGTCTTTCTCACACTCATGGGGTGCGCCGTATGGGTGCGGGAGAGACGGAGCAGGAGGAGCGTCCTTCGGAATCAGTCGGATGCCGCCTTGCAACCTATGCCGCTGCCTTTTTGTTGACAAATATAATTAGGCTGCTGTGTTGCATTTTTCGTGTCTGAACGGCACCTTCAATCACAGATCAGTTGTTTTTCATAAATTAAAGGGAAACGTAAGATTTAGTTTTACAAGTTTTCAAGATTAAACGTAGATTTTGTTAGGTAATATTTTTTGTTTCCACTAATTACTCTTGTCCTCTCTTTTTAAAAATGACGGGGATAATAGCCGTTGCGATGTGCGGGTGCGGGAGGCTGCCCCGGGGTGAGGGGAGGGGAGGGGCAGGCTGCCCAGCGGGGGAGGTGGGAGAGGGGCCCGCTCGAGCCCCCCTCCCCCACTCCTCCCCCCCGCCACCCACTCATCTGGACAGACCATTTGCACACAACTTACAGAACGCTCTCAGAACGTTCTTACACCAGTTCAACGAAAACCATTTGAAGAACATTCTGTGAGCGCCTAACACCGTTCACAAAGCTTTTGCAGAATGGTCTTGAAATGCTTATGCGGGACACAATTCACAAACCATTTCGACGGCGTTCTCAAAACGGGGTCCTCCGCCACCTGGAGCTCAGACCATTTCAAGACCGTTCTCCAAATGATTTTGAAATGCACTTCCGCAGACCATTTGCAGTCCATTCACACCCCGTTTCCAAAACGCTTTTAAGAGCATCCGCACACCGTTCAGGGCCATTTCACCCAAGACAGTTTTCTCCTCATTCTATGACCGTTTTGTAAATGGTGACTTCAGCATTTCCAGGCCGTTTTCAAATGTTCTTACTCACAAACGGTCTTAGATTGGTTACGAATGCTCTGAGAACGGACTAAACGCTCTGAAATGCTTTCGAAACGGCTTCAAACTGTCAACTGCCGATCGCAGGAACACCAGGGTATCTTAGTCTTCCAGTTATTACACCATTTTTCAAGATCTTTAAGCTGGGTGTTTAGTAGTTTTACTGCTTGTTTGGTTGTTGGCTGGCCAACCAGATAGCCAGTATCATCAGCATACTGATATACCTTAATATGGCAATTTGAATGTGGCATATCCTTTATGTACATACTATACAAAAAAGGTGATATAACTGCACCTTGTGCTGTACCAGCGCTGATGTTCTTGAGGGTTGATAAAGTATTGCCAATCTTGACCAAGAATTTTCTGTGTTGATAATATGATTTAATGATTAAAATACACCACTCGGGTAATCTTGATTCTTGCAATTTGTATAATAATTCTTCATGAGGAACCTTGTCAAATGCCGCCTCAATGTCCAATGACACGAGCACGGTTGCATTGTGACAGTAATTGACTTGATCATTGATGTCATTTATCAGACGAACTAGTTGTAGCGTGGTGGAATGCTGAGCTCGAAAACCAAATTGGTGATCCGGGATCTTAGATGTGTCCATTTTGGACAGAAGAAGTCGTTCAAACAGCTTGCCAAGACATGATAAAAGTGATATAGGCCGGTAGGCTGTCGGGTCCGAGAGCTGTTTTCCAGGCCTCGGAAGCATGGTGACTACAGCGATTTTCCAGCTCGCGGGATAATAGGCTTGTCTCAGGATTTCATTGTAGATGTGAAGAAGGTGTTTTTTCGCTGAGTCTGGTAATCCTCTTATAACTTCATTTGTGATGCCGTCGGGTCCTGGTGATTTTCCATTTTTCAGTTCACTGATCGAGTTTTCAAGTTCGCTGTATGTGAGGATCGGGTGGTCTTCGGGAATTCGTCCTTTGAGGTATTCTGAATACCGTTTGACTGACTCGCTGATTTGTCTTTCTTGTGGCGTGATGGTAGGGTTCGAGAGTAAAGTAAATTACTTGTAATTTTGAGTAAATTACCCAGTAAATTACAGTTTTTTACTCGTCCAAAAATGGGTAATTTACTCCAAAAAGAAATTATTTGCAGAAGCTTAAAGAAAAGAAAACGAAAAATAGTTCTCAATGATAAAAAAAAGTACGTAAAAGATTAAATGAACGCTCTCTTTTTCTGGAAAATTTACTGGCAGCAAATTGTCTTATCATTAATTCTCTTTTAGGAATGAAGGCAAACTAGTCGATTCGTTCGGTCACATATTTGTCAAAAGAATTTAATGGAATTAATGGCATTGCCACAACAAAATAGCCGACTCTCGAACAAAAACAACCCGGGTAGAACTGAACTCGGTAAAATTGTCGTAGATTTGTCGTTTTCTGGACGACAATTTTACTACTAAAGTACGACAAATTTTACGTCAAAAGTACGACAAATTTATCGCGCGAGTTATGGTTGTAAAATTGTTGTAGATTTGTCGTTTTTATGTACGCAAAAGTGCCAAACAGAGGGCAAACAGACGCCGCTGACCGAAGTATGACAACGCAACAAGCACGAGACAGGACGACGAGAATACGACGAATCTATGGCTGGCTACACGCCTAGCACTAGAGAGCATGCAGACGCCGCTTACTTAAGTATTCACTTTGGCCGAGTGGTACGGTGCTCGACAGTCATCCGAAGAGGCAGCGGTTCGAGCCCCGCTGCTTCGCTGAGGATGGCTGCCGAGTTTTTTTCGAGCTATCCACAGGTTTGTCGTACATTGGTCGTTTTCTTGTCGTTAATATGTACACTTTTACGTACATAAAAACGACAAATCTACAACAATTTTACAACCATAGCTCGCGCGATAAATTTGTCGTACTTTTGACGTAAAATTTGACGTACTTTAGTAGTAAAATTGTCCAGAAATCGACGAATCTACGACAATTTTACCGAGTTTAGTTCTACCCGCACTGTAAAAAACCAAGATAGTAGTACGGAACGAACTACGGTGTCCCGTATCTTCGTTTGAGAAACTGACTACGGAGCGCAGAGTACGGCGCCACCGTACCTCATTTTCGGTGGGCATAGGTCATAAGTACGGATCTTCCGTACCCCATTTTCTGAGTACGGTGATGCCGTACTTGGCAGTCCGTAATGGGGATTCTAAAATTTCTAGTACGGTGCGCGCCGTAGTAGGGAGGCATCATTCTACGGTGGACACCGTTAAAGGAATTAACGGTGATTTCCGTAGTTTTCACCGTCATTTTTTTTTACGGGATGACACGGCGATAATAGAACTAAAAAGTTAAGAAATTTTGTGTATTTCTTACTTGCTTTTTAAGGAAAATCTGAACCGCTCTGCACTAACGCCTCACCAACGCCTCACGAACCACCGCTGCCGCATCCGTAGCGGCCAGGTGGAGGGGGGGGGGAAGGGGGATGGGGGGGGGGTGTCGGAGCAGCCCCAGAAGTGGGAGAGGGCGGAGGGAATGCCAAATCTCAGAGGGAAGAGGGGCAGCAATAATGTATTTCATGATGGATCGAATGAGTGATATGTAGACCTGTTGGACACTCAAAAATACTTAAGTAGTAATGTAAACAGCAAATGTAGAAAAAACGGCAAAATTACAAAATTACTCCAAAAAAACAGTTTTTTACTGTAATTTACTTGGGTTTTTTACTCTGACTCAAAATTACCCGTAATTCTCGAACCCTAGTGATGAGCTCAGTAAATCTTTCTTGCAGGGTGCTTGCTAGCATTTCCGATTTTTCTGAGCCTGTCCTGGCGACCTGGTTGCCAGCTTTGAGAACAGGAATCGGTGGTGGTACAGGACGATTTTTCTTTAAAACTTGCCAGCGTAGAATTGGATCATCGAGTTTGCATATATTCGCTACATGTTACTCTTCCTGGATAATTTTGATGGTTCGTTCGAGTTGTTTTTTTCAGTTTTTTTAGTTGTTTTTTGTCTTCCGTGGATCTTGTTCTGGCGTATGTTTTCTTCGCTTGCTGTTTTTCGATTACAAGTTGTTTAATTAAAGGATTTTTATGCCACTTCCTGGGCTTCCTTTTAGCTGCCCTGCTGTTGTTCAGGATCGCAGACTGGATACTTGCTGTCAGGTGGCCAACGTCGTACTCTATGTCATTTGTGACATTGTATGGTCTGTCAAGTTCTTCTACGACCTTCTTCCAATTTACTTTGATAAAGTTGCAGTGGTCTATTTTTCCTTCGAAGGACAGGAGTTGAGCCAGAAGCGGAAGATGGTCAGAGGTGGTGAATTCCTTGCTTAGTACTTGAACATCTAGCACCGCATGTATCGTGTCCGGGTCCCCCGGCTATACCTTTGGCGGTTTAAGATCGTTTCGGGCAGAATCGTAACGTATGGCGCCATCTAGCTGGTGAAACCCAAAACTCGTTGCCCCGCGCGCGCAACGCTCTCTGACGGGAGGTTCTGTCCTGTCGACAGACCCCGCGGTAACGCCCGCTGGTATACGACATGCGAAAACATAGGAGTGCCTTGATTTAAATTCCTAACCCTATCACTGCCGTTGTAGAGAGAGAGAAAGTTTTGTCATGATGCAAAATCAATCTGCCACTGTTCAGGGCAATTGGGGCGTAAAGCCCATCAGTCTTCCCACATCCGAGTCTATGTGTCGAGATTTCCCTGTGGTGAAAAATACTTCAAAGTATTGGAGAGTTGGGATAGATATCGAAGAATTCAACCCTTTCATTGCTTTAATGAAGCAGCCATACAAGGAATATATCACCTTTACTGTATCTGAGTTCAAACAACTGATTTCAGATCAAATGAATAATATGATTCACTTTAATGGACAAACCATCAACGATCCATTTAAGATTGGAACTATTACTTTGTCGCTCAAGAAGATTGGTAATGCAACAGTGATGTGTCTTGAGAAAAACAACTGTCGAATTTATTTTGCACAGTCAACGTGGAAGTTTGTTCAAAGAATGAAATTTGAATATTCTCTTACCTATCTGACTGTGAAACAGCCAATGCTAACTTTTTTGCACTCATGAATCATGCTAAGTATTTCTGTTTACCGAAGTGGGGTGGTGACTTTACTCGGAGTCCTGACTTAAGCGGGGAAGAATGGTATGAAATGCTTTTCAATGCACTCAATGTATCCACTTCTTTTCCGGAGTCCCTTAAACAAGAATTGCTGTGCTACCACATAGACTACCTTAAAAAGACATTGATCTCTATGATTAACCAGTAAAATGTCATAAAAAAAATAATCAAAAGAACAAAAAAAGAAATAAGAAAAAGAAAGAAAATGTAAGCCAAGATTGGCTTGGATTCAGTTTGGAAGTAAAAACCAATCTTATTCGTTTTGAATATCAATATGAATAGTGCACTTCATGATTTATCCATAATCTTTAGTGAAACAAGACTGGAACCAAAGCCGCTAATCAGGCGAAGAAATTGTGAACTTTACCTTTCCAGATAAAGTTGTGCATGACAGTAAAATCTTTGTGATTCTCATTTCTTTCTATTCTCTGAATGTGTGGGCAACTTTTCTACTCATAAAATTTAATTCAGATGTTGAAACTTTAGTGAAACAAGACTGGAACCAAAGCCGCTCATCAGGCCAAGAAATTGTGCAAGTCTGAAAGTGGGTGAATGACAAGAGAATCAAGGATATTTCATTACACTTTTAATGAAAAAAAATATGTTTTTTCAACAAATAAAAATAAAAATTTAAAAAATAAATAATACCCCTACTTAGGAGTTGGTTTCTGCCAGTGGCGGATCCAGAGCCAGCCTTTGGGGGGGGGCAAAGTAGTACTTTTTGCCTACTTACAGGGGAAAAGTATTGCTTTTTGCCTACCTTTCAGGCGGCTACCGAGGAGCCATGGGGGGGGCAAAAGGCCTGTCGCCCCTGGATCCGCGCATGGTTTCTGCAAAGAAAATAAATCTAGGGAAGGATGAGGGGGAAGGGATGAAGGTACACTCACAGCGGGGCGCGTCGGGCGCCGGACCCACGGGGCGTCCTGGGCGGGCTGGATGGCCTCCTGGTTCACGGCGGCGGGCTGGACGGCGGGCTGGACGGCGGGCTGGGGCTCTGCGGCGTCCTGGGTGGGCCGGGCGGGCGCAGCGGTGGGCCGGGCGGTGGGGTGGGCTGGGGCCGGGGCAGGCTCCTCCGCCACCGGGGCCAGGCGAGGTGCCCACCGTGGGCGGCGCACTGCGGCCTGGGGCCGCACCTCCTGGGGCCTCACGTAAGTGGTCTACAACAACATTAACGGCGAGTGAGAAGTATCAAACGGTGGAACAGGCTGGAAGAGGGTGAAGTGTACTCACGGGAGGCGCGGCCGCCTGGCGCACGGCCTCCGACGAGGGGGCAACCACTCCCCATCCTAGTGTACACGGGATTTCTACTGATTTCACAAGATTTCTCTGAGATTTTGAAAGATTTCTATGAGATTTCACACGATTTCTCTTAGATTTCATGACATTTTAGAAGATTTCAATGAGATTTCATGAGATTTCACAAGATTTCAATGAGATTTCATGAGATTTCTCAGTTATATTTTCAAGGATTTCATCGAGATTTCTGAGGATTTCATCGAGATTTCTGAGGATTTCATCGCGATTTCCGCAGGTTTGTACACAGGATTTCTCGAGTGGTTGCCCCCTCGGCCTCCGAGGCCGCCGCAGCGCGCCGGGCTGCCTCACGGCGGGCAGCCGTTGTCATCGCCGGCCTGGGTGGCGGGGCCGGCGGGTCCTGCTCAGCGAGGCGAGGACGAGGAGCGGCGACCCCTACCCTAGGGCCCCGCCACACCCTCCGGGCCCCAGGCCCCAAGCGCTCAAAGCAGGCGCGGTTTAAGGGGCGGGGGGGGGATCGCCCCCCCTCCCTTCGGGCACTAGATAGCCGCCTGGAAAGTAGGCAAATAGCGCGACAAAACCCCTGTATGTAGGCAACCTGGGGAGGCCCCCCCCCCCCCCCCCGCCCCTCCAGTCGGACCTTAAACCGCGCCTGGCTCAAAGACGGACTGTAAGAAACGACAACGGCTAGGACAGAGTCGAGCACATTGATTCGAGTTACATCGGAGATAATCTTACGCGACGAAGGGCGGGGCCGGGCGCGGGGTTGGCGGGGGCCAGGGCCGGTGCGTGCTGGACTGCCTCCTGGTTCACGGCGGCGGCGGGCTGGACGGCGGGCTGCACGGCGGGCTGCTGGGCTGGCTGGCCGGGGACCGGGCCGAGGACTGGGTCGGGGATCGGGCCGGGGCAGGGCGGCGGCTGGAGGACATCGGCGGGTGGAGCCTGGTAGGGCCGGGCGGCGACCGGGCCAATGAAGCGCCGGCCCCTCCATTGACCGCGCCGCGGGACGCGGGACTCGGTTGAGCGCAGACTGTAAGAAACGACAAAGATTAGGACAAAGTCGAGCAAGCTGAGACGAATCATTCGCATTGAGACACTTACGCGACGCTGTACGGGGCCGGCGATCGCGGCCTCAGCCAGGTCGGGCTCCTGGTTCACAGCGGCGGGGGCTGGCTGGGGCTCTGCGGCGTCCGGGGCCGGGGCGGGCTGCTGGGCTGGCTGGCCGGGGACCGGGCCGAGGACTGGGTCGGGGATCAGGCCAGGGCAGGGCGGCGGCTGGAGGACATCGGCGGGTGGAGCTGGGGTGGGCCCCGGGCCCCAAGGGGGGCTGACTCCCCTTGGGCGTGTACGGAGTATTATTATTATAGGTATTATAGATGTATTATAGGTATTATAAGTATTATCATTGTATTATAGGTATTATAGATATTATAGGTGTATTATAGGTATTATAAGTGTATTTTAAGGTATTATAAGGGTGTTATTGGAGTAGTTAGAAGGAGGGGGATGGGAGGGCCATTATTAGGATTTGGTAGGATTTTCCCCCCCCCCCCCCCCACTTCCGGTTGCTGTACCTTGACCTCCAGACACGCGCTCGGGCCCTCGGCTTATGTAATTAGCTGACCCGTGGCTTGCGTTGTAAGGAATGGGTTAAAAAAGAAAAAAAAACAACAGACTGTTCAAAGTTCTTTTATTTGTCAATATACAAAAATGGCCGCGGGAGCTCATCGTGGAGCCTGGTTACGCTGTGCGAAGCGGCGGGCAATCGGGCGGGCGCAGACAGCGCATTGGCCGGACGGCCGGGTGCGTTGCCAGCCCGAGACGACATCTGCCAAGATAGCGCCCGCGGGGATCTCCGGCGCGCAGGCTGGATAATGCACCTTGTGCACTATCACGTCGCCCGGCACGAACTCCAGGTACTCAATGTAGCGGTACCGGAAATAAGAGCCGTACACCACGATGTTCATGCTGAGACGTGCTACAATCAGAGGTAAAAAAAAAAAAATGCCGAGTTTTGTGAAAATTTTTGTTTATTCATAGAATTTATTTCTTTAACCTATAGTGAAGCAGCCGCCGAGGCTCGGCATAGCGCAGCGGCTGCTTCACAAACAAGTCCGTGAAAGCTACGAGCCGGTAGCCAGGCAGCTCGAGAACGCAATCTTCAGCTTCCACGTAGAGTAATACATTTGGCACTGTAAGTGCGTATTTTTCGAAATAAGACGACAAATATGCACGAGCATGCCGAAGCTCAAAGCACCAAATGTAAATCTGCAGGATTTTAGGCTGGAGAGGTTCATAACTCCCCACCAGCCACAGCCAAGATATCGTTAGCTTTCGCGAACGACGGTTGTAACCTAAATCTCCCAACCCGCCCCACGACCCCTCCCACGGGAAGTGCCGCCGCATGATGTCAGCGGCTCTGGCTGTGAGCGGACTCGAGTAAAAAGCCAGCATTTTGGCCCACGGGACAGCCAGTGAGCGTTCGATAAAAGTCGCAAACGGCGTGTCCCGTGCGCAAATTTGCTGGACGTTTTTAACTGCAGCCAGAGCCGACAGCTCTCCCAGGCTCGGAATATTAAAGCCACAAAACCTGTAGTGGAGCCGCCGCATCGGCTCGGCATGGTCTCCATCCACATTAAAGTCAGAAAAAGCTATGAGCTTGTAGCCTGGCAGTTCAAGCACAACATCATGCCACTCTACAAGAAGTATAACATTCGGCGCTGTGATTCTGTACTTGTTGAAATAATTCAACAAATACGCAGGCGCCCTCTGCATCTCAAAGCTCCAAATATATATTTCTAGAATTCGGGGCTGGAGAGGCTCGTAACTGCCCACCAGTGGCGGCCATCGTATATTGGCGGTGTGCAAAATGCACACCGCAAAAGTCAAAAAAGAGGGTGGTTTAGGGTCGGAGGAGGGTGTTCGGAGGAGGGAGGAGGGTGTAGGGAGGAAGGGAAAGAGAGGAGGGAGGAGAGAAAAGGAGGAAGAGAGGGAGGGGAAAAGAAGGGAGAGGGAGAGAGGAGAGAGAGGGAGAGGAAAGGAGAGACAAGAGGGAGAGGGTAGGAAAGAATAAGGAATACTTATGCTCTATATATTTGTAGCTTAGCTCACAGCTCACAGCTCGCCCCTACCTGCCGCTCCCGAAAGCTGGCGCCTAGCGCCAAGCCGCCCAGACCGAGCAGGGCAGGGAGCAGAGCAGGCAGTAGAGCCGAGGCTGGCAGGGGCGGCAAAGGGACAAGTGCCCCGGGACTCAGGCGCCCCCCAAAAAAGAGGGGAAAAGAGGAAAAAGAGAGGAAGAAAAGAGGAAAAAAGAGGGAGAAAGGAGAAAAAGAAAGGGAGAAAAGAGAAAAAATAAAAAAAGAGGAGGGGAAAGAATGGGAAAGGGAGGCAGATGGTGGTAGACGGTTAATCCAAAGCCACCCTATCCATCCGAGGGACACTGGTAAAACTAAGGCGCAGCCTTACGCCCCGTTTTCAAGCGTACTGAGATTACGCTTGAAATCAAGCGTAATGGGTCGATCGGCTCCTATTCGTCCTATCTAAATGTATGGGAGAATTTCTTTCGTACGCTTGATTTCAAGCGTAACGTCTTCAAGCGTAACCGTATGCTTCATTCAAGCGTACAGTTACGCCTTAGTTTTACCAGTGGATGCGCCTCACGAAAATCTTCTACGAAATCGATCTCAGTACTACGTTGATATTACGCCTAAAGTAAAAGTTGCGCCGTTTGAAGGCAGGTTTCGCTGCATTGTGCCATAATAGTACGCTCATTATGGTGAAATTCTCGAATTAAGTGTAAAGTTTATCACAGAAGTGAATATCTCCTCAGATCCAGCCGAGCCACCGTGCGACCGGGGAGCGCCACGAGTCGGGTCAGCACGTCAGCAGCACGCTGCGCTCTTTGACTCTTACTCTTAAAGTCAGGTTGTTCTAATCTGCACATACCTTAAAATCCTCGCTTCTGCACTGGTAAAACTAAGGCGTAACTGTACGCTTGAATGAAGCATACAGTTACGCTTGAAGACGTTACGCTCGAAATCAAGCATACGGAAGAAATTCTCCCATACATTTAGATAGGACGAATAGGAGCGGATCGGCCTGGTACGCTTGATTTCAAGCGTAATCTCAGTACGCTTGAAAACGGGGCGTAAGGCTACGCCTTAGTTTTACCAGTGTGCTTGCGTTTCCTAAATAAGTCTTTTTTTTTCGCTCGCTCCGCTCGCGATGTTTTGCTAACAGTACAATAGTTTTGCCCATTTGGTGCACTTTTCCAGTCCGGCTCGTTCCTCAGCTTTTATCAATTTCATATATTCTTATTTTTAACCCACTTTAGCGTGCAGTTTTTGAACAATTCCTACAGGACCCGCTCTATTTTGACACCTACTACGACATAAAATCAAAAAAGTTTCCTCGCTTCGCTCGGAACTACCTCTTTCTAGAATTCAGCCTATGGATTTAAGTCTACACGGTACGCACTGGTCCTTAAAAAACAATTTTAAAAGTTTCAGTTCCATTGGGAACACTAATTTCTAAAGCATTACATTTTCAGTCGATTTGTTGAGGGTCCCCTGAAAGTACACTGTTATTTTGGGGTGTTTAATGGTTGTACGCTTAGGCGTACAGTTTTGGGTGTTATACGCCTTAGCGTACTGCGACAGCACGCCTTTGGCGTACAGCGACTGCACACCTTTGATGTACTTTGTTTGCAGATCTATGAATCTACATGATGAGAAGTGCAGGGCACAGGCAGGACCCATAAAGGTGTGCTATCACTGTACGCCAAAGGCGTGCAGTCACAGTACGCCAAGGCGTATAACACCCAAAACTGTACGCCTAGGCGTACAACCACTAAGCACCCCAAAATAACAGTGTAGGCAACCTGCACGCTTTGCCCCCTCCTCAGCTGCAAGCTAGATCCGCCCCTGACATGCGATGAACACTGATTTATCAGTGTACATTGATGTACACGTTTTGGCCTTTTGCTTCTCATTATTCCCCCGCATATAATTAATTAAAAATGAGTTACATTTCCCTATTCCTCGTTAAAAGAGCTTTAAAACGAGCTACCATGTTATAGGGTTC
The DNA here is from genome assembly GCA_029379305.1 of Frankliniella fusca. Classification (NCBI taxonomy): domain Eukaryota; kingdom Metazoa; phylum Arthropoda; class Insecta; order Thysanoptera; family Thripidae; genus Frankliniella; species Frankliniella fusca. Next base: position 76,837 of record JAHWGI010001202.1, read on the forward strand.
ATTTTATATCACAAAGGTCTAATGGGTTTTGAAGGATTCTTTTGGTTTATTTCTACATAAACCGAATTCCTTTGCAACGAACCCCATTACATGATAGCTCGTTTTAAAGCTCTTTTAACGAGGAATATGGAAATGTAACTCATTTTGAATTAATTTTGTGCTGGGAAAAAATGAGAAGCAAAAGGCCAAAACGTGTACATCAATGTACACTGATAAATCAGCACACGTTATAGTTTTCAGAGAGTGTGAATGTAACACACTTGTATGTGTGCGAGGCGAGAATTCATTTGTTCACTTCAGTGGTAAGTGTACGAATAAATCCCCATCCTCGTACACATACAAGCGTGTGACATTCGCCCACTTGGGTTTTCAGTGTACGTAAGACGATGCACTCAAGGAAAACACCATAGAAACGGAACGGGAACGGCAAAATACGTAAACGTGAATTTAATGAAAGAAATTATGAAGGGGGGTGATTTTCGGCCGAGGAGGGTGTTTTTCGGTCGAGGAGGGAGGGTGTCCGGGCTGTCTTGCACACCGCGCGCAAAAGCGATGGCCGCCACTGCTGCCCACCAGCCAGAGCCATGATATTGATAGCTTTTGCGACAGTCGGTTATAGCCTATAGCTGCTGAGTATGCGTAAGGCCCTTCCCACGGGAATTGGCTCAACATAAATTCGGTGCCGGCCGGAGACATGCGTGCGAAAAGGGCTAACATCATGGCCCACGGGACGCTCAGGGCACAATCAAGAAAATTGCTGCCTCGTTCGCACGCCAGTCGGATGGTGTTAAGAACAACCATGGCCGACAGCTGCTGCAGCGGCACCGGATTTTGAGGCCAGGCCGCCCTCGCATTTTGTAGACGGATCGTCTCCTCTAGCTCCAGCCGGTCCCACTCCTCATTCATGGCCTGCTCGTCAATAGTATAGCGGTTGGCGCACATTTCTGTAATCAGAAAAAGAAAGAAGAAAAAAAAGGTGATGTTGTGCTATAAACAGGTTGTGCGGAGTGAGGAATGGGTTAAAAAAAGCAACGGTAGACTGTGGCATGTTCTTTATTCGTTCTTTTTTGCTTCAATACGTAACATAATCCCGCCGTTACAAAGGTAGATTCTATGAGCAAAGCCGGCTATGTCGATTTTCGAAACGTCAAACCACCATCCAGTTCCAACAAAAATTACTTCCAACTGGACGAGTTTTGGCGTCCTCTTTACAAAATTGTTCATCATTTCTAAAACCCTCAATGTAATTACATCGGATCTACTTTCACATAGACTCTTTACTACCCTTGCGTTAATGATAAACTTTATACATTCCAAATTATCCCAATTTAATTGCAAGAATTCATTCCTAAACTCTAGTAAACCAGTAACAGATTTAAGCGTATTAGAATGGGCTGTTAAGAACTTTGATTCTCGATCGAACAATTCGCGCTCCGAACTCTCAATATAGGCCAAAACTCTAATATTGACGGTTGAAATCATCACATCAGGTTTCATCAGTTCAGCCCAAAAGGCGAGCCAATGACGATATAATGATTCGTGCCTAGGAAAATCGATAAACGGATAATTCAGTTGCACGATTCCGTGCGGGATGGACGACAAAGTTGTAATTACAGGTCGAACGCGCAAGTATCTTATCCATTCTCCAAGAAGCTTCTTTACACTCTTCGCATTGCTGTACAAATTTCGGTCATTATCCCATTGCAAAAACTTTTGTCCCATAACTACTTCGAGAGGTTCCAGCCGCCAAATGTGGTACATTGCCGCCTCGCGTATTCTGCTAGATACGCATGTCAAGCGTGTAAGCTCCCATAAATTAAGCATTTGAAAAACGGTTATCAACAATTCCATAGGCAGGTCTTGAAGCAGCATATCTGTAAGAATACAGAGTTTGGCATGAAAAAAGAAAGGTCAGTTATTTCAAAGGAAAAAAATTTATTGGATCATTTGCCTGCGAAACATTAACATTATATAATTTGTATCGGTTGCACTAGTATAAGCGTTGATAGAACTAAATTCTAAATTGTACTCCGCTATTTCTTGCATATAGCTATGCAAGATTTGAATATGAAAGTACGCCAGGCTTTCATGTTCAAGCGGCGGAGCTGTGCGAACGTGTATAGCTTCATGGCTTAAGTCTGAAAAATATTCTAAACGCATTTCAAAACGAAAGGAAATAAAAAGGCGCGCAGCTCGCATGGATTCCATACTGTAACAAAAAATTAAATTAAAAATATTTTTACTAGAATAAAAAATCATCCTCGCACCCGCTATCCTCCTCATATTGATATTGATATTCAATATTTGGATGCTGAAATCTAAATTGCAGATTTGGACCGCACATTCTAGTTGATTTTAATTTTAAATCTTTAAGTAGGAAAAAACTGAATAATTGATAAAGCGTAAACATCGGCAGTGAATCTGAGGCGTCGATTTTTTGATCATACATCGTTACAATATTTAGATCGCTAGAGTGGTAATATTTTATGCGAATGTCTAACGATGGAAAAACGTCGATTTCAGCAGCGAGGACTGCGTGCTCATAGTTGGGATTCCAAAACATGCTAGAACAAAAAACAAATATTCAATAGCCTATGCCAGAATCACTATCGCTAATACTATCATTAGGATTTACAAATATAAATATTAAATAATGGTATCCTAAAACGGAAACGCTTTCAGTTCTTAAATACTGATAACCATAATTAACAACTAAATTTCTAAAGCAGGCGTAAAAATAGCAAATGGATAGGGAGCCGCCATCGTATGTAACCGTCTCCTCGTGATTTAGCTCTTGATTAAAAAGGCTGCAGGTAACTGCACCATGCGCATAAAGCGCAATAAATGCACATGGTTGCATTGCTAAACAGAAAAAAATAAATTTAAAAAATGTTTTAGGGTGATGGCTGCCCCGGCCTCGCAGCCATCTGTGGTGAACAACCAACCTATTTTTTTCACCTCCAATGGCCGCCCCATCCCCGCGGCCACTTGTGACGAACGTCCTGTTTATGTTTCGTCTCCACTTTTTTTTTATGGCCGCCCCATCCCCGCGGCCACCTGTGACGAACCGCCTGTTTATGTTTCGTCTCCAATTTTAATGGCCGCCCCATCCCCGCGGCCACCTGTGACGAACGTCCTGTTTATGTTTCGTCTCCAATTCTTAATGTCTAATCTATTGATATTAATTCAAAGACAAATCCGACTAGACTTGCATTAGATTCTGAATTACCCAAAGCCAAATTTGAGACTGTTTGAGGTATTAATCGCATTTTACTCAAAAAAGGAAGAATAAGAACAAAAATTCGAACCAAATTTTCTTTAGATTTGTAATCAAACGAGTATCTGTCGATATATCCATCTTTAAAACTTAGCTGCAACTCGACCTCCGAATCGGTCACTGTAAGGATTCCTTCCTTCGCAGTCATAGACAGAAGGAATGTGTGTCAGTTATTTCGCGCAAACTATTATTGATATTGGATATATAGTGGTCTAACCACTTTGCGAATAACGAAGCCGACTCCAATGCGCAAGTGAAGGCGCACAACCGATGCCTGGGGATCAAACAATTAGTACCTATGTAACCCGTTAGCTGCGCTGCGGGACAGTGAAGCTCTTTCAAGTCAATAAAGGTTCTTTGAGATAATTTTGAAAGAACTGAACACTTTTCAGAACCAAAAGCATAAAGCGCCGCACCTTGGCACAAATATCTACGCAATATATCCGAAATCAGACTGTACTCAATGTAGCCATCATCCCAATTTAAACCATGTTCGTTATTTATTTTGATAGAATTTACTGCTTTTATGTTTTCCGGTAATCTATCCCACGACGATGGGGACTTAAAGAGAAAATGTGCACTTTCATCGCTGCCAATACTTGCAATAGCTAGTTCCTTTATCAGCGTCTTACCTTCAGCGTCCTCAAAACTGACGTAATCTACCACAAGACTCATTTATATGCTTCCAAAGTTAATGATACAAGTAAACTAAAGGCTATTTTTAACACTATGTCATATTTATAGCTTTACAGCACTGGCCTCCACCCCTTTTTTTATTTCCCCCACCGCCAAAATGGCTTTTATATAATTTTCGGACAGCGTTGTCCGGTTTTTCATTTTTATTTAGCAAATTAACATACCATTCATTACTAAAGCCCATGCAGCGAAACAGAAGATGAGTACACACATATTTACCGCAAGTTGTTGCTGTCAAACCTTGTAGAGGTGTAGTATTATAGCTCAAATTAGTAGAATTTCTAACAATAAACTCTTCGAGAAAGGTGTTACTAGGAGGTAGTCCATAACTGTCAAAATATTCTATACTATTCTCGCCTAAGTAAAAACACACCCAATGTTCGCCGGGCGATTTTGAAAATGCAGTGTTAACCACAACTAAAGACGGTCGATTTTCAATGTAAAATATAGGCAATTTGTCTAGAGCAAAGACGCCTCGCATATAAGGGCAGGTAAATTTATTTCTACACAAATTATCAAATATTTCATCCGTTGTCAGAGAATCAGAACTCATGATTCAATTGTTGTAAATTGCAGCTCAAAGGGAATTCTATATTTAAACCATTTCCGTATTACGTAGCTTTCGCCCAATCACCCTCACATCACATCACATCACATCCGACCGAAAAAAAAGTTAGAGCGCTAACGCCTGTGGGATTTACGGGTAGGCAGCGACATTCGCGTAAATGCTTGGCGGGCTGGCCTACCCTGGGTGTTGCAGGCGCTAGCTGCCTCAGAGCGCTACGAAAATATTCCGATTTTTGTCTATTTCTAAAACTCCACCATCTCTAATTGAATAGATAACAAAGGTAACAGCTTCGGATAGAGGTTTGGCAAAATTAGCCTCTATTCGTATATTTCCGACCGGTTGCAAGGAAGAATGAGTTCCGTTCGAAGCGCTTTGACCCTCCGCAGATAGGTCGGCCGCGAATAAACAATAGCCGTGTTTATATCTATCTAATGTGAGAACAGTCGGTTGGGTGTTGTGTAACAACCCGGTTGCTTCTAGAAGCTGGTGATAACCCATCACACAAGCATTATTGTCAAAATCTAAAGGACCTGTTTTGTAAGGTATACCGTTTAGGCTAATAATCATATCGGTTATACTGTAATGTTTAAAACATAATGGATTTGTTGAGATGTCGCCAGCAAACGCGTTGTTATCTACCATACCCACTACAATTAGCGACGGAAGTCTGCCCGAAAATACATTGTCAAGCATAATGTATCGCTGGCCTTTCGGTACAGTCAAAGTTTGCACTTCGATGTGTTGCAGGGGAAATGTCGCGTTGTCATTTTGAAAAGCGCGCGCGTGAGCAGTCAAAACAGCGGGATTCATATGGCAAATTTCCGTGTACATTGAACAATCAAGTAGTTTGATAACAGCATCAGGAGATGGGTCATTAGTCATAAGCATAAACGAATCAGAATTTAAATTAATGTTAACGCCCAGATCTATTCCGTTAGGATAATATAAATGCGAATTAAAGACATCGCCGTGTAAACGAGCCAATACCTCGACTTTCCCCAGATCATTTATTTCTTTCGCTCTACTAATGTGCGAGCTACTGGTTGGATCGAACCTATCAACATCAGTGCCCTCGTCTACCATAAAGCCAGAGGTCCTCATGTGCGACTCGGCATCTAACTTATCATTAGTCAATATACTTTCTATGAATGCACGCCATGCGTAATTATCTGCATTTCTGCTCACTACTGTTCCATTAAATGTTACCTCAATGGAGGAAATAAATGTGGCTGCGAAGTAATTAATGACTGCATACTTATCATCCTCTATCTTGGTTCCTGCCTTTTTAGAAACTTGGAAAGTAAAATGAATTACCGTGGGGTAAAGGTTCCGATACCAGTCGGAGCCTTTACCCGGGTGAAAAAATTGAATATATTTACTGGTTGGGTTTAAAGCATTGGTCGGACTGCATTTAATCCTCTCCCTCCCGACCTGCTCCGTACCGACACGTTTTTTAAGAAAGAAATTTAACTCCGACTTAGCGACGGGAATAAACTGGCTTGAGGTAGACATTGCGTATAAGTAATTAGCGAGGGCTATACAATTCCTTTTATATATAGCTCTACAAAGCACCTGAGAATATATCATGTTTCGTTCTCATTCGCGTTCGTCTTTTTGTTTTTTTAACAGGCGCGCGTCGCTTTGAGCGCTTGCGTTTCGCTGCGAGTAGAGATGCAAACGGGATTCCTAGAAGGGTCAAAGGTCAAAGGTCACGACCCTAATTTCAAGGCCGTGGAGGTCAAATGTCAAGGCCAAATATCAGAGTTCATGGCCCCCATGCAACCCCCATATGTCAAGGTTTTCATCCCCTAAAAAGGTCAAGGCTTTTCCCCCCTCCCCCGCCCGGGTCATGACCGGTCAAGCCATTGACCTCCCCCCTCCCCCCCCTCCCTCCAAAGCCCGGCCATTGCCCCTCAAGGCCATCGTGTGTAATGTATTGCATAAAAAAAAAAAATTCATTGAGCTGGTCAGGTCAGGATGCAAAGCCGGTTCTCCCCCACCTCCTCCTCGCTGGCGAGCTTCTCTCCCCCTCCTCGCTGGTGAGAGGGAATGACCAAAATGTGTGCGTGTGTGCGTGTGTGTGTGCTTGAAATAATGAGGAATTATGAACTCAAAAACAATTTAAATTTTTAACAGATATATATTTACATATTTTTACATGCTAGCAATTATATAGACATATTTTATTATATAGACATAATTATATAGACATATTATATAGACATAATTTATTATATATACATATTTACATCCCGAGCCTCACAATATGCATTTATATACAAGCCTTCTGTGAGGCTCGGGATAGCTAATCCACGACTTGTCCGGCAAGAAATCCGTAAACCCTACGAGCTTATAATTTGGGAGATCAAAAACAATGTCCGTATTTTCTATGTTGAGATATACATACGGTATTTTAAGATCCTGCTCGCTAAAATATTTAAATAAATGTTTCTCAGCACGCTGGATCTCATCATACCATACGTATATCTCAAGACATTGTGGCTTCAATGGCCGGAAACTTCCCACCAGCCACGCCCACCACACAGACAGCTTTTGGCTCTCCTGATCATAGCCCGTAATCGTGAAATATGTGTGGGGGCCGTACCATGGGAGGTAGGTACAGCGGATGAGTTCAGCAAGTCCAGGGCAGCACGAGTAAAGGGCCAGGGCCAGGGCCCAAGGGACAAGCAGCGCCGATTCGTAGTAGTCTTGTCCCACCGGCTTCAGGAGGCTTTCCGCCTCCGTGATGTCGTCAAATACGGCCCGCGCCGCCACCCTCATCAAGCTTTCGCACTCATCTGAAACAGATAATCAAAATGCATTACGGGCGGTCCCTATTTCGCCCTGCCCCCCTGCTAGCGCGCCGGCTATCTCTCTCTCTCTCTCTCTCGACAGCGCGAGCGCGCGATCTCCATCTCTCTCTCTCTCACTCGCCAACGCGCGCGGGCCCGCACGGTCCGGCCAGCGCCACTCCCTGCATTGTGCTGCGCTCTGGCGGGCCAGCGTCCAGCCACATCCAGTTCTCTCTCTCTCCCGCTCACTCTCTCTCACTCACCAGCGCAGCCTCAGCCACCGTGCGCTCGCCGCCTCCCCCTCCCGCCCCGCCTCCCCCCCGGTTTTTCCAAATTCCTGAGCTCCGGCGGCCGTGCGGGCGAGCAGGTCCCCCCCTCCCTATAACACCGCTGCCTCTCTCGCTCTCTATCTCTCTCTCTCTCTCACTCGCCAACGCGCGCGGGCCGCACGCTCCGGTCAGCGCCACTCCCTGCAACGTGCTGCGCCCTGGCGGCCAGCGGTCCAGCCGCATCCAGCTCTCTCTCTCCCGCTCCCTCTCTCTCACTCGCCCGCCGTGCGCTCGCCGCCTCCCCCTCCCGCCCTCGCCTCCCCCCCGGTTTTTCCAAATTCCTGAGCTGCGGCGGGCCCCGAGCGGGCGGCTCGCCTCACCTCACCTCAGCTGCCGAACCTTCGAGAAACTGAAACTACGGGACCCGGGCCCGCCAGTATTGCCCAGAGCGTCTAAGGCTGTGCGTCGCGCGTGTTTTGCGGTGCTAGTGCGCGCGTGTGTGTGTTAGTTTGTGTGTGTGTGTGTGTATACGATGTCTCGGAGCACAAGTGAGGATAAAGCAAAAAAGGTATGTTAAATACACAAATTATTTATTTTTTGCATTAAATGCGTCTGATAACCTGAAGGGAAAGAATTCCTCTTCAGCGCTGTGGCCAGGCCCCACCTTGGATTGTAGCGGGCCCCGCTGCTGCTGCTGCTCCTGCTGCCGCTGCTGTTTTAGTCGCGGAGCTTTCAGCTGCTGTTAACGAAAAGAAAAAAAATGGAAATTTTAAAAAAGCGAGTATTTGTGGGGGCCCTCCCAGCGTACACGCGGCTATGTGTGAGCTATACGTACGTCATCCTCGCTGTCCGATGATATGATTATGACCTCTAATTCGCATTTTTGTTTTTTTGCTGACGGAGCAGCTCCTGTATCAGCCTCGTCGGACCCGTTAGCCGAAGAACAAGAAGAAGCCTGCAACAAACAATTAGTGAGTATTTGTGTCTACATTTTTATGAGTGTGCTTGACAAACATGGCGCGCCTCGTCAGCCGCCACGTCACCTCGATACGCAAAGTATGAGAATATCGGCGCTACTCTTTTCACGGCCTTGTATGAAAAATTCGGCTCGCCAGCCACGACGTCATCTCGATACAAAGTATGAGAATATCGGCGCTACTCTTTTCACGGCCTTGTATGAAAAATTCTGCGCAACATTGCACAGACTTGAGAATTACGTACCAGTTCTTCCTCGTCCGATGACGAGGCCAGAATTATGAATTCAATCTAAAAGAAAAAAATAAGACATGAGATAGAAAAAATATTTAGCTGATTATGTGCTAGCATGTAATTACTTACATCCTTGTGTATTTTTTTTTCCTCCTCCTTCTTCTTCTTCTGCCCTTCCAGGCTAGCTTTCTTCTTTAAAAAAATAACAAATAAATCAGATAAAAGAAAATTTTGCAAATAAAAAAATTAAAATTAAAAAAGACAATTCTTACTTACTCGGGCCTTTTCTAACAATTCGGCTCGTCGTTTACGTCTCTGCCTCTTCAATTGAATTCGTAATAACATTCTTCTCACTTTCCGCTGAAGATTCAAATTTCCCGGATTTTTTTCGGCCGCGAGTATCAATTCCATTTTTCTTTTAATTTTGTCGTTTGTTTCTGCACAAAACAATATTTTTTTTTGCTCTCTCACGAAACCCTTTGCCAACATTTACGCGTATGCAGCTTGCCTAAGTTCTGAATCCAGTGTGCTCCCCTGCTAAAATTGAGACCTACCTCGTGTAACAATTTCAGATGCCCATTCCGACCACGCATCGTCCTGGCTGGAGGCGCTCGACGGCGAAGGGGATGAGGACGACGGCGACGACGAGGGCTGCTGCTGCTTCTCGTCCAGGCGGCGCTGCTGCTGCTTCTCGTCCAGGCGGGGCTGCTGCTTCTCAACACTCATCTTGCCTGCCATCACTGCTGCTGCTGGTGCGACTGCGAACGCCGGTGTATGAAACAGGTGGGTCCCAGATGCAACTGGTACCGATCAGAGGGCTGGTGCGTGTTATATATCCCGAAAATGCATGACGCGGAGGAGGGGGGAGGGCTCGTGTAACGGGAATGGGGACCCAGGAGCAGCTGCTGCTGGCCCGGGAGCCGAAAGGGATCAGGCGGGGCGGGGAAAAGGGGGTTATTGAAGAACAAGAAATTTTTGGTGTAATTTTTTTTATTGAAATAAGCCAAGTACAATATAACATGGTTTTTTTTCAAAATCTAAGCTTAACGATTCTTGCCAAATTGCCTTTGGAGCAGGAGCACGCATCTTTCTGATAGCTGGTTTCCGAACAGGAGGCTCGGTTTTTTTTTCCTCCCTCGCTTAGCTGGAGGATTTTCGATCTTGACAGGTGCGACGCGCTTTCTTCTCCCGCGGGAAGCTGTGGGCAGAAGGGGCGGCGGCGGTGTCCTCCCGATGTCCAGTCTGTCGCGGCTCGCTCGAATCGGTGACGTCACTGGTGCTGGCTGCTGACGGCTGACTCGGAGAAGAACAAGCAGTGGCAGTAGTTGCACTCGTCCCTGGCTGCGTCTCGCTGGTCCATTGGCTTAAAAGTTGCCCGATATCAAAATCATGAGGCACGGTGAATGTAGTGCCGTCCATGAGATCGGAAAACATGTTGGTGCTTGTGCTGGGAAAAACTTTTAGACACTGACCAAGCAGACTATCCACTATGCAATTTATAGCAATCCTTAACATCTCCCGGGGACCAAACCGGTTTGATCCGCCCCGGCCCCGCCACCGGCGCCGATGCTTCCTAGGCTTTCTGAAGCTGACAGAACACATTTTTCTTCAATAAGAGAGTCAGGGGGGACACAAATTTGCAAACTGCAGTTTAGCATCGAGATATAACAGATACGAAGCAAAATTGCAAACGGATTTTAGGGCACAATGCATTCCCTCAATAGAGTGACAAGGTTGAAGGCAGGATGCCAGCGTGCGGAGAGCGTGTCTGGCTGGGGCACCTAATTCTTGTAAAACCAAAAAATTTCGACCAGTAAGCTGTTTTAAATAATTTGCTTTGAATTCCGTCGCTGCAAAGAGCACAGTGCTTCTCGAAAGCGCGGTTACGAGAGTCCGACCGAGATCAGAGTAATTTAAAAAACCCTGATTCCAACGCAACCCGTTTTGTGTCAAAGTAATATCACGATTTCTTCGTTGTGTTTCAGCTGAAAGGGTGCTCCATTCGAATGGCTGCTTAACCAGGAAATGGCCTATGTTAAATGGACGCGTGACGGTGGCAATCGCTATTTCCTTAACAATTGGATTTCCATTGTTGTCCCAAAAATGCTCAAAATCCACCACGGCTTTCATCCTGAAAGGGGTAAGTTCGTCGCTTTACGGCGGTCTGCGCAATACTGATGAGAGAGGTGGTGCTTGTCCATATTTATACCATTCGACAAAAAGCCTGTGTCTGTTTTGAAGGCTCTGTGTATAGTTTGAATATTTTATGAAAATCTCGAATCGCTTTGCAATCATTTATGTAGCTATCCCGCGCATCGTAACGCCTGATAAACTTTGCCATGCTGAAACCTTTTGATTTAAAGTAGCAGAACAATGCCGCGTAAAATCCGCAGACATTGCTGGAAATTGACTGAATTACTTTTTTATTCCAGAAATAGCTTGTGGCTTTTAGTTTTGTCAAAAATCCCTCAATGAACTTATTTGGGGGTAGCCCATAGGAATCGAAAAATTCAATTCTTCTTCTTTTTGCAGAACAATATAATGCTACCCAATGCTGTCCAGGAAAATCAGATGTGTCCGTGTTAAATATGATCAGAAATCCACGGCGGCGGTGGCGCGGAAGCTGTGGGTGCTTGTCTGCTGGGAACACGCCGAGAAAATACTTCGAGGTGCGAGAATGTTTTGAGAGTACGTATATTAGCTGCTGAGTGTCCATAATTACTTATTTTAAAACGACGTACTAACTTTTCTATCGCGGTCTATTGAAATTGTCGAGTCAAAAATTCCCAGAACAAAAACGCTTATACTGTGAGGGAGCGGCGTGTCGAAGTGAGCACTTATTTCCAGCGATCCGCTAGGAACCAAGCTTGGTGAATGGTCGAGTCCTGTCAGGTCTGAAGAAAGATCACAAGCGAGAATAAATTTCCCGAGTTGAAATTCCAAAAAGCTTAAAGTTGACTGAGGTGTTCTGTGGAGGTTAAGGGCAGAATAGAGCTGGCAGAAAGCTTTAGAGTAAGTTTGTTGGTTAGCAGAAAATTTCATGCCGTCCAAAACTTGTTTTTTGCCGGCATAGTGAAACGTCGCGCTAGTAATCCCATAATGTTTAAAAATTAAGGGATCCTTTTTAAAATCTCCGCTCGCAGCGTCTTGATCACACATGGCAAAGAGTACTAGGCGAGGCAGTTTACCTACCCAGATATTATTCAAGGTGAATTGAGAAGAATTTCCACTTACAATAAAAGCCTTTGTCTGTGTTCGTTTAAAATTCGCAATCATTGCACCCCTGGTTTGAAACGCTCGCTCGTGAGCCAATATAAGCGAGGGATTCACGGTACACACTTTGGTATACAGTGTTGCTGTTTCAAATATAGCACGCGCAGAACTTCCGATATTCGTGTGGAGATAGAAAGTCGGCTCCTGCAGAGTTACCCGGAGACGTAAATCAATACCGTTTGGAAGAAGCATATTAAGCGTACTAATGTCCAGAAAAAGTCGGGTGAACAATTCTGCCGTCTCGCCATTTTTAGTCATGTACCAGCGCAAAGCTAAGCCCTCGTCATTAATGTCTTTGCTAGGCCAATCTGTCGAAACTATTTTTTTTCGAATGACCGCGTCGCTATATGTTGGCGTGTAGCCCTCGGGCAGTAATCTCTCCACAGCACTGTGCTCGTTAAATCCTAGAATCGTTTGCATATAGGCAGAAAACGCGTAGAAATCCGATGTGCTGGCCACATCGTGACCGTTCAAATATAAATTAATAGAGCTTATCATTGAATGGGACATATTGTTAACGCCAGCCCAAAGTTCCACAGCTTCAGAGCTCCTTCCGCCGGCCCTGGAAGTTTTGAAAAGTCTTCCCCGACCGGGGCCGTAGGAAGCGCCGATCCATCTGGCTTGGTCAGTCGGAAACGCGTCTGCAGATAAACCTGTCTCAGATCTCGATATGTGCCCACACTTCCGCTCGAAATAAAATCAAAATGAGTCACGCTTGGAGTACCGAGCGACCCGATGCACTGAAGCTCTTCGTACTCTGACGAGAGAATGAAATCCGGAGTAGCCTCTTGAATAGCGAAAAAATCCAGTTCCGATGGTATGAATTTAACCATTTGTCCAGAAGAGCTTACTTCTGCACCCGAGCCACTTCTTGCGCGTTTCGGGGGCATTTTTTCAGCCAAAAATATCAGGCGCGAAATTTAATTTCTTCTTCCTCTTGTTTCTCGCGACCTTACCCCTTCCACCCTTGCCAGGAGACTGCGATGGTCTGGAGGCCTTCCCCCTCTTTATATTTTTTTTTCTTTGTTTTTGCCCGGAACCCTGCATTTGCTTATTTTTTGGTTTATTTTTCCTTACTGTTTTTTTCTTCTTTTTTGATTTCTTCCGTCCGGCTCCGCTCATCGCACCCCGCACTGCGCTTTTCAAAATATGAGCTCCGCTCTTTTTAAAATGGCGTTTCACAATGTCTTTGTGATCTTTCTGCTCCGCATTCGACAGATCAGTTAGTAAATTAGCTCCGCTTCTGAAACTCTCCTTGGCCGCTACTTTCAGACCACGCACTAAATACGGCCGGACATATGATAAAACGTTTTTAAAAAAACCCTGCCCTCTCTGCCGCTGGATAACACCGCTTCGCAAACTAGGGCCAAAAACGTCTTCGAATTTAACTGGAGCCGCCATTGTTACTATGACCTGCCCCGCTCCTCGTTCCGTAAGAGACTAAACTGCTAAGCGCCTAGCGGGCCTCTCTTATATGCAAAACTACATATGTCGTTAATTCTTGCCCCCGGAAAAGTTTTTCCCATTCACCCGAGTTTTGAGAGAAATAAACGCAAATGTAACTCAAATCACTGGATATAATCTCATGATATTCGACTTTATTGTTGCAGGAAAAATAACAGCTGGAATCGATCGTCTGCCATTCGGATTTGAGGATATATCTGATGACTCGCTCGCCGCCAGTATCCCACGGCCAAATTTGTGAGACGGGCGCCCAATTTATGCAAATTGGGAGGACAGAGGGTAAAGAGGTTTGTATCCTTCCCGAAGCAACTGGGGATGGTGCCCTACGCTTTCTGGTCTTGGCCCGGGGCGAATCGAGTAATAACCTATACGAATTTTTTCCAAAATCCTGATCAATTATTTTTTGCAAGTCTGCAAGAGCGTGAAAGCCTGCTTCTGGGCTCGGAGATGCAAGCCTGACAGTTTTAAAAAGATCTGTTATTGATGTATACAGACGTACTGGAAAATAAAGTACGTCCCCTTGGCTCGTCTTCACGCTATTTCTAGGATGGGGTACTTCAATCACGTTGAATTTAGCTTTCCTAGGATTGTTTTTAATAGCGCGCTGGTCTTTTAACGTGCTTTCTGAAAATTGCTTTAGGGCGTTTTCAAACTGTGTTCGGTTGGTTATATTAAATTTTAAGACCCGATATAAATCTGAGATGGATTCGTAATCCCCTGCGCGAAAGTCGATCGGTCTGGCTAGTGTTGAGAGAAGGAGAGAATTATTTAGGTCGCTTTGCAACATTGTTGCAGGATAATTACGGGGCCCAGGTGCATCGATATCGGCGCTACCAGCCGACCTCGCCCTCTCCGCATTAATCGCACGCATGTCCTGCTCCCTGATTGCACCGTCGAGAGGTGGCCCTGCAGGTGCAGCAGGCCCTGCAGCCGTTTTCATACCGGTTTGCAACATTGTCGTGCCTTGATTCTGATCGGGATTAGGTACGCCCGCCTTCGTTGTCATATTAATTACATGCATGCCCTCCTCGGAAACCTGGTTGGGCTGGTTGGTTCTTGCACTCTCATTAATCTCATCCTTCGCTCCTGCCGTAAACACAGGTGTTGCAGAGCGGGGCGTTGGCTGAATGCTGGCGGCTGACGACGATAAGACCATGTTTAAAAGGCCCACTTCCAGACGGGATTTGCCGCGAGCGCCAATTACGCGTGTCCACAGCGAAGGATCGATTCGCACGTAAAAATGGGAGTAAGTATTTTGTGGAAAGTAAGATATTGAAGTTTTAGAAGAAAGCCCTAGATAGGTATTCATTGTGGAAAGTACTTAAAAATCAAAACTATTATCGTATTAATGTGGCTTGCTTCAAAGGGATAACGATTAGAAAATTTATCTCTGAGAGAAACTGAAATTTCACGGATTTCTTGCGTGCATAGAGGCACGAAGGTTATCGTTTCAAATTGATGGTAGCTGCGTATATAAGCGGGGGGTAAGGTTAGTATGACTTTCGCGCTAGAACTGCCTACTAATTGTCCTTCAATTATATTTAAATAGACAAATATATTTGATTCCCTCTCGCCGCTCGTAGAGTTTGCTTGAGATGAGGACGAATTTGGAGCAGCAACTGGAGGAAAATACAGAGATTTCACTCCCACGGTCCAACGCCCCTTAGATGTTCTCAAGTTGAGAGGTTCTGATAGATAATTCGTAAACTCGCTCAGAACATTATTTTCATATCTATCCAGGGATGAATCACTCGTTAACGTAACTTGGAACTCGTCAGACATTGTATGCTTCTAAATTTGAGAGCGGTTCGTAAGTAGCAGCCTTTCTCGGAAACCCTTCCCACCACACTAAAGCGTGCTTCACCCCTCCAATGCTTTTATACCCTAAAATAGAGCGAATTTTGTAGCGCGTTTCTTTGTCTACTAAAGCTTTTGTGAGCTCATATTCGTAAAATCCACCTTCAATTATTTCTCCAGTGGAATCTTTCAAAGTATAAAGATAGATATTTTTGGGTCGTTTTAAAACAATATCAACAACTGTAAAATTCTCTTCAGAGAAATTTCTTTCTGTTCTCTTGGCAAATACGCTGGAACGAATTACTGAGACTTTAACGGTATCACCGATACGAAATTTTGGAGGTCTTTCCTTAATTCTATTGCGATAAGACGCAAGCATCCGTTTGGACCAGATTTGGTAAAAATTCTTTTTTTTCACTGATTCTGGGGCGAAGCCCGTGCTGCGGTGTGTGCTGGAATTGTAGCTTTTTACAAGATCACCTAGAGCGTCTATATATCTCTGGTTCTGTCTGTGATATATGTATTTATTTATTAAACTGCGTAAAGTTCGGTTCACTCTCTCTGAAAATACAGCCTTGTGTAAACTAGTCACAGAAAGTTTCCATGGAATTTTCTCTTTTTCCAATAATTTTCTAAAATCTTTTTTAAATTCACCACCGTCATCAAACGAAAGTTTTTCCGGGCGCAGAGGGGGACATTTCTCTTAATATATCCTGCATTGCAAGAGCCACAGTTTTTGAATACTTATTTTTTAATGCTCTAACATACAATTTTTTGCTGAAAGCGTCAATAACTACAAGGAGATACCTCACACCATCATTTTCACTGGAAAACTTGCTGAGGTCTAACAGGTCCAGCTGCATTAGCTGGCCACTTTTAGAAAGAGTATCATACCCGTGCGTTGGAAAACGTCTCCTGGCACTTCGGAAAGTTGTATACACGGGCTGTTTTAAGAGAAAATTTTCCAGGACACTATCTTTTAAATTTGTATTTTTCCGCAGTGTCTCTTTCGAACGGAACAGCGATTTCGATGGCGGCTTTGTGTAAAGCTTCCATAGCAACTCGTTGAGATTTTCGGCCATATTAAACGTGTGTAGCAGGGCTGGAAGTCAGGAGTTGGAATGAAAAGAAAATGTACTCGCACCGAGTATTTATAGTTTTTTATTGAAGATTCCATATGCCTTTACAAGAAAAATATTTATTTTTTTTACCCTTCCCGGTCTGTTGCCTTCTCACTTTTGGTGGCGTCTGGCCCTCTAAAAGTGCAATTTTCTCATCCAAAAATGATTCGGGATCAGAATCACCGTTTTCAGAGAATTTCAGTATTTTATTGGGAACAGTGCTAGAGCGCGCAGTTAGTTTACGCTTCAAAATTTTTCTTTCTTTCGGAGGAGATGTCTGAATAGCCATATTGCGTCCTCGCAGTTTAATAGGAGATCTCTTAGTTTCCGCTTTGTTTGCTTTTGGTTTGTTAATTTTCTGTTGTTTCTTTTTTCCAGGAACAAATTCATTCGGATGCTGAAAAATGAGACTTTTCCTCCGAGGCGGGCCGGTAGAATCCGGGATCGCAGGTGGAAGAGCTGCAGGCTCTTGTTCTTCTATGCTGGCATCATCATCATCGGGTTTTTTTACCGTGACATAAGATTCGGGCTTGGTGTTCTCCCCATCATGTACAAACGAAAGGTATTTTTCTAACATAGATCTATAAATTCCCCACTTCTCAGAGTCAGTTAAATCTTTTCTGTGAAGCGTGCTTATCATATCTTTATACAAATTGTTAAATTTAACTTCTTCCGGAGTTAGATGAGTCTGACGCAAGCGTCTATATTGGCTTTCGTTAAACAAATACAGTTTTTCCATGACTTTATTCCTTCTTGGCTGTAAACTTTTCTATGATGCTGGGCAAAACGCTTGATATGAGTGTAGATATTATGGGGATCAGCCAGCCCCCAGTCTGTTTCTTTCTCAATATTGCTTTTTTGGCTTTAAAACTCGTTTTTGCACATGCAAATTTCCGTATCGTATTTTTGAAGGGCTTTATCTTTTTAACACAGCTAGGAGGCAATTTTATTGCGGGATTTCTTATGGCGTTTAAAGTACAGGATGACAGAACGTTAACAAGTGAATTGTCGGGATTATGAAGTATAGCACGTCTAACCTTGTTACAAGAGTTTTTAAGAACCAAAAGATGTGGTAATTTCTGGCGCAAATCTTTGCTCATTATAGTATTTCTTGGGGCAGTAGACGATTGAACACTCTTCTTTGTCAAATATTTGCGTGCGGTATCGACACCAATTTTCAGTCAGAGGATGAAGGTCTAGCAGAAATGGGCTCCTGGGATTTGTAGCCAAATGTTGTCTAAATGCTTCAACTAGATTTTTTCGCTGCCCGGGCTCTGCAATTTGCGAAGCCAATACTCCGAACTGACTATTTGTTCTAGGCGAGTTACAGAAAACTATATATTGAGAATTTAAAGCTAGAACTCTTGCATTTTTTTCCCTTGGAAACAAAACTTGTGTTGTAACCAATACGCTGATATCACTATGGTGCACACTATTACAAAATATATTTACAAGTTCGGCATTGTTAAACACCGATTGATATAGATCATCAAAAATTAAAATTGCTGGTGTGTTCTTGACAAAGGAGAGAATGTCTGGAGGTATTCCAGCGATAAAAGTTATTTTGTCTCTGATTTTACCTTTTATATTCTTAATAGCATTTATTTCGCCATAAAAATACAAAATTTCCTTAAATTTAACAGAGGGCGGGTACAATGATTCAAGGTTTTCTAAATAAGAGTTAATCCAACACGATTTTCCCGATTGACTCTGACCTGTGGTTAAACATCATATATATACATATTACTTACAAAGTTATAGGTTAGGTTTCTTATCATCTAAGAGAGCACATTTTTCTTGTTTACCTGCTATAAAGAAGGCGGCTGGATGTTTCAGTCTCAGACACATACTGACTACAGACTGCTTATGCCGGCCCTATTTATACGTTTATGTCCGAAAGCAAGGCTTTTGTATTTCTCATCCAGCCAATATCGTTTGCTGTCAAATGAACTTAACCCTATTTTAGAACATGACATAGTATACAATCTTTGCCGCTTCCGTCCAATCATTTTAAAATTGACAACAAGTGGTTCTATAGTAGTCAGACATTTTTTATAATCATCAAATGTAAAGCGTTGTTGTACAGATTTTGGAACACCTTTGGAACGAACTAATAGTTTTGTCTGTTTGACTTTACAGGAATATGACTTGGGCTTCAGAGCAACCACTTCTTCAAGAATTTTTCCACCCATCTCGTCACAGAAACCACCCAACTTTTTCTTCCTCTCAAGAGAGAAAAATGGACTTGAAGGATCAAAGTTTGATGTATCTAACAAGTGCCCAAATTTAGGTATTAAATCTGTTTCATAAATATTATGACTTTCTTTTTCTAGAAGAAAGACGACACTGTCTGTATCGCTGAGGCAGAGAGTTGCCTTTTCACCAAATTCTTTTTTAATCTGGTTGTACCAAAAATCAACCATGGTATTTTTTGAAAAAGCTAAGATTTGAATTCCTATAAAAATAGGTGAGGTTAAGTTTACTACTGGCCTTCTCATTTCTACAATAGCACTGCTTTCTCCAAAAGTTGTGGCGCGCTCAAACAATGTAGAACCGACAAGCCTGCTTAATTGCTTCTTATTGTAAACAAGTCTAATGTCACGCTCTTTTAATTGATTCTTTAAAGTAAATCCAAATGTGCTATTAATTATTTTCTTTGCCACATCCGATTCAAGCTTTGATTTTGCCTCCTTTCTCATCTTAGTACACAATTCTACAAAAGGTGCCAAAATTCGAGCCTGTTTAAAGGTGAGAATCCTCGTAATTTTGTCAATGCGCACGCCTAGCTTCGAAATTGTCTGTAAATTTTTGAGCGGCAGAACGTAATTAACATGAGGATGTAGCGTGGCCACAAGCTTTTTTACTTTTGTGTTCAAATTAACGTCCAGTAGAGTAGCAATCAGTTTTGATCTGTCGCTAAGCTCTTCACAGTCAATTAATAATTTTTCGGGACAGGGTGGATAACAATTTAGGTAGTCGTGTATTTCTGGGGGGAAGCTGAAAGTTGCCTCGATCAGAAAGCCCCATTCTTCTTCACAATCCACATTTTCAAAGTCAAAATTTTGAACTTCTTGTTCACTTAAAAACTTGAAAGAACCAGTGGGAAATTTTTCAAAATACATTCGCGAGCCATACAGGCTTGTCGCGTCCCAGTAAAGTAGCCAACTTGTCGGCTTGCTTGGATCATAAGAGGAGCACAATTTGTTGTTTGCACGTGCGTGCTGATTTGCGACTGTCACAAATCCACCAAAGCTCGCACGTTCAAAAAAACGATACATCTCTCCATCAGTCAAAAGCTCTACTTCAAGAGCTGTGGTTTTTAAGCATGCTGTCCAAGAGTAACTTGGTAGACTAATAAAATGGGCTAAATCCATTCCGAATTTTTCAAATAGCTTGAAACGGAAAGATTGGACACAGTCGCTTAAAAGACATACATCTGTCCGAATGTAGAGGGAAACGAGTTCTCTCAGATTTTTTAAGCCAAACGTCTGCCAAATTTTTTTAGCCTTTTCATATTTTTCTGAAGAGCATGGTGTCTGGGACAAGTCGTCGTCGTAAGCATCTTGTGGGGGAAGAGATGTCTCAGCTAAAACATCCATTCCCGTAAAATACTTATAAGGAAAAGGCATTTTTGCTGTTACCAGACTGAATTTTTCTGACTCGGGGAAAAACGTTTTAGTTATTCTGAAATCCTCATTCTCTAGGATGGAAGCAAAATTTGCAAGCGACTCACCCAACAAGTTAAACGAATCAATGAATTTAAGCCGCCCCCATTGAATGCAAGTGAATCTTTCTGAACTCTTAGCTATTATTTTAATATCATCCTTTTTTTCAACAACTTTTTCTAAAGCTCTAGTAATTAACAGGAAGTCATAGTTACCTCCTCCGTGAAACAAGATCGGCATGTCCCGAACAAGCTGGAGTCGCAGATTGCAGCTTCTGCACATTAATCCTAGAAATTCGCCCGTAACGTGACTGTGATGAGCACACCGCAATTGTTTAGGTACGCTTTCCTTGCATAAACCACATAGTGTGTTTGGATTCTGCATCAATTCCGTTTGCTCACTAGTCAAAGGTTTAATTTTGGCATGAGTACTTTTCTCCAAAGCCTCGTGATATTCTTTTATTTCAGTCAGAAATTTTGAAGCACAGTCCTCTCCGAACAGGACTCGGAGAGAGCTGAGAGGTGACCCATCCTCTCCTAAAATTATGTAAGCAACACAGAAAGGGATATGTTGGCTGTCATTTGGTCTAATGAAACATTCAAAATCTGCAATGCATAAATACGGCCTCATTAGAAGGGCCTTATGATTTTTAAAAGCTAGCAAGTTTTTGCCTTCCTTTGGAAATTCAATTCTCTGACAAGCCATTGTTAAGCAGTGTTGCTCGTGTTCCCTTAATAAATCTGCAAAATCCAGTCTGGTACCAGCAGTTTCTACAAATAAATTTTGAACCATGTTTTTTTGATTTACATTTAGAGAGCAGTTTATCCAAATTTTTAATAAGAACAAAGTGTCCCGGACTAGTGTCCTCCCTCAAGCCTGTTTCGGGATCTAAAATTTCCAGGTCTGAATCTGCTTCGCTTTCAGCTTCGTCCCCGACGCAAGAGCGTTTTATGTACAAGAGATCAATTCTTTTTCTATCGCGCTCTAAAAGAGCTTTACTTGTTCTCAAAGGGGAAAAAACCAACAGAGGGGCGGTAACCAATTACTGTTATTGCAATTTTATTCATATTTTCAACCTTAGAAATTTGATTCAAAGTTACAGGATATTTTACACCGTTCATTCTTAGCTGATCCGAAAATTGAAGTAAAATTGAAGGATTCACACAGGCTCTTCTTACATTTACATTTTCCAGATTTAATGATAATAATAAACAATACAGAAAACAACGATCATCAAATGATTTTATGTTAAGACAGCACTTTTTTGCTTGAATTTCTGGAGGGAGCGGAAAGTATGAAGCGCCAGCATGACGCAAAGGATTATAACCAACGCTATGAATTTGGAATGAAATAACTCTTTCAACAGTGAAATTTGAACCATTTTGATTAAAATTAGCAATGTTATCATTAATTTTTAATACGCAATTTTCATATAGGTTTTCAATTTCCATGGCTCTCAAAACAGTTTGTGTCCTACTTTGAAAATAAGACGTTGTGCTCGTACGCTGACCGGAAGACAAATCTATTTTAGACATTTCAACGCTCAGAACAATGCTAAATTTTAGCCCCAGTTGAGCAAGAAAATCTTGATGAAGTATAGCACAGGCTCTTTGTTTTTCCCAAATTAAAAAAATTGCAGGATCGATTTTCCTACTTACATGAAGAATATGCGTTTTTAACAGACCCATGAAGGTAGACGAAGTCTCGTATTGAAGATCGGCAAGCTGTAGCTGGTCGAACTCCTCCTCCTCCTGCTCTTCATCATCCTCTTCCTCCTCCTCTTTCTCCTCCTCCTCTTCCTCCTCCTCCTCCTCTTTCTTGACGGTAGCGGCGGCGGCGGCGATAGCAGAAGGCTCCATGGTGTTGAGCGCTGGGGTTATGGGACCCCCCCCTCCGGCGCCGTCCCGATGCAGCTGTTGGGGAGGCAGAGGAGGTGGATTTTCAGTTTTTCCCTCGTCAGATGTCCTTGGCGGCGGTGGCATCAAATTCTTCACCATGCTGCTTCATTTCCCATCTGAAGCCCTCGCCGCAGCGAGCGACAGCCTTTATTTTGGGAGGACAGTTTCTCTCAATTTCGCGATTAAGCATCAAAACATTGCCTTCCGGGAAATCCGAGTAGCGTTTTGGAAGAACCAGGCGTTTTTTTACTTCTTCTATGTTAACGTCAGCGTAAAGACGCTCTCCGAATTTAGTCATGCATTTGCCGATTACAATCGGCACGAACACATCACCGACGGAGATTTCCTTCGCTTTAATATACGGAATAATTTCCCCCTTCTTATTGAATTCTTCAAAAACGGCCATCTGCGTAAAAACAGGATACGCTATGTTTAAGCAAAACTATCCTCCTCCTCCTAGTGACCAGAGCAGCAGTATAACGACAGTACATACCTTATCACAGCACTATTCGGAGCGAAGACGGTGCAAGTAGATAACAGCAATGCTGATCGGAGGATTGCCTAGGTGAGCTCCTGCCTCAACTGCTTGTAGAGCGACGAGTAAGTGTGTGTGCTTTCCCGCGCTGCGAGACAGCATTTTATATGCGCGCGCGCCACTCGTTTTCGCCGAGCGGCGGCGAGCTGGGAGGGGGGCATGCATGCACTGCGCTGCATAGCGCGGGGGGAGAGATGAGGAGAAGGGAGCATGGAGGTTATGCAAGGATTCGT
>JAHWGI010001437.1:732500-905000 GCA_029379305.1 Frankliniella fusca
ATAATCTACGCGAAATTACGCTTCAAACGAGCCTACATGTGATGGGGTTCTGTTCAAAAAAGGCAGAAATTCATTTCAATTTAAGTAACTTGCTTTTCATTTGCTGGCCGCTCATCGGAATCCTATCACACTCGTTTGTCGCGGAAATTTGAGAGGTATGCGATAGTTTATCCGAAAAGGTCATTGGTAAGGAAAATATTTTGAAAAACACAAAAAACTGAAAATTTATACCCTTGAGCACCCTTGAAACGGGTTTAACACCGCAGGGAAGGTATAGGACATCCGACCTTTGTTTTTCCAGTGCCGCCACTCTCGCATTTATTGCAGCCACCCCATGCACTCTCAGACTGCTATGGATATTTTTGGAATAAATTATAGTACACATATACAAACCAGCATAATTTGGAAAACTTATCTATACCTAACGACAATTTTCTCCGTAATTTTATAGACTTTTCAAAAAATGTGCAAAATTACACCGAATAATTCCCCATAGAGAAAAAAAAAGTTTTCTATATTATGCTGGCGCATAGGCCTATAGGTCTCCAGCTTACGACAAAATACTTTTTTTTAATAGAAAAAAATGTCTATAGCGGTCTGAGAGTGTGAATTTTGCGGGACTGTCAGTCCGATGGAAACTATATGACACTGACGGAGCGGCGAGCGAGCACGAGTGCTGCCGCCCCCGCCTGCGTGACTCCCCGCTATAGCAGCGCTTCGGTGATAAAAGCGCGGGTACCCCATGGGGAAGTCCTATCGGGACGCCCTATGGGGAAGCAGTCGGAGCCCCTCAGAGCATAGTGCGACGAATGGGCGAGACGTAATGGCAGTCATTGCTAGACGGGAGGGAATTACTCTCGCCCATCGATAGCCTGTCTGGCCGCCGCCGCTCCGCCCCCTCCCCTGCCCCCGCGCGCCGCGACCCCTACACACAACAGGTTGGCGGAGGCTGCCGCCGCTGCCCCTTTTTCTTGCAGACGCCCGGCCCGGTCATCGACATCAGATTGCCCGTCGTCTCAAGAGAAGCAGGGGTTAGTTAGGACGCCTCTGCCTCGCCCTCTCACGCCCTCCTTGCCGTCGCGTTTGGAACGGGTGGCGTGGTAGGACAAGTGCGAGCGATTAGAAAAATAATAGATATATATATGCAAATAAATAAATAAATAAATAAATATCAATATAAAAATGCAATTAGCTCAAGCGTAACCAAGTGTCACAAGTTCTTATTTCGGAGGAAGGTAGAGAGTGTAGCAGATGCAATCGATATATGACTGGCATTATTCCAGCGACGCGAAGGGCTGTTTCCGCGAACGCCGCTGAAGCGAATTAATTGATTATAAACTGGTCCCGGCTCATGCTCGCGCAGTAGGGCTGCTGGCTGAGTTTGTGTATGACTATATCCACGGGGTTGACTATGTCCCCCCCCCCCCGCACCGCACCGCTCCGGACCGTGTAAGCCCCCGGGTGTGTGCGGCTGTGCGGCGGCGGCCCCCCGAGTTAATCCTGCGGTGTATTGGGGTCACCGGCGAGTGCCTGCTGCGCCTGCTGCGCCTGCTGGATAGGAAGATGGTGGCCCTCAGGGAGGCTGCGAGGGGTGCGGCGCGCGCGGGTACAAGGACGCCGACGACTCTGGTCGTTATCCGGCGATTAACGCGCAGACTGCAGCCGGCTGGTGGTGCAGTTGTTTGGAGGGGGGGAGGGGGGGGAGGGGGGGAGGGGGGGGAGGCCTTACCGATAACCGCTGGCGCGCTGTTCACACTTCCATGCAAAGAGGCAATAGGGTGGTCGGGCGTCATGGGCATATCATGTTCTCTGGCAAAGGGCTGCCCTTCCCATGTGAATTCTCTAAAATTAAAAGTGAGATGCGGGGCCGAATTGTGACTGTTCCTCCAGAACACTCACTAATATCTCCAAGGTTCTTAGTTGAGACGTTCTACTTTTTTCCCTCGTAAATTGTCAAACTAAAGACAGTAAATAATAATAATAATAATAATAATAATAATAATAATAATAATAATAATAATAATAATAGTGTTTGATGGGTTGTGTAGGGTACTTTCCTTATATCACTGGCATGTCTCTGTGTGCACTGTAAAAAATTTGGTTGTTGATTATCAGCAAAAGTGATATATGAGAAAAGCATACGGATATTTTAAAATGTAATACTAAAAACAACTCCTTTGTTCGAGAACAAGGTGTTCGTCGCGCAACCTCTCGTCTCCTGACAACCATTTTTTTTACAGTGTCGTGTTTGTGTCTCACTGCGTGTGTGTGTGTTTCATTGTTGCTATTTTTTACTCTCCTGAGGTTTTTATTTTATCTTTGCGGTATCCTAGCCTTTTATGGGAGTGAACTCCGACGGCAGCGTCCGCTCGCCCCCCACGAGTTACCAGACTGCCACAATATTACAGCTCCCGCATCAAGGGGGTTTGAGTGGATGAGAGAGAGAGAGAGAGCGCGCGGCGGTTGGAGGGGGATGATGCATATGCCTCATTGCTTGATGTGGTCACCTCTCTCCCGCAGCGGGGGTGGGGTGGAGGCGTGCCAGGGCGGGGCGGGGCGGGGCGGGGCGCTCTACTGCAAAGAGCTTTTGCTGACCCAGGATCGTGGCCGAGCCGAGCCGGCCGGCAGCTTCTCGCCTTCATGAATAAAACGCGCCTCGCCGTCAAGACGCCTCGAGACGGAAGAAAAAAAAAGAATAGGTGGTGTAAGGAGGGCGGTGCCTTCTCGCCTTTTCTATCCGCAGAGTCATTACAACTCGTTTACGTTCCGTAATCCCCGACGTCAGCTGTCTCTCTCGCTCTCTCTGTCACACTCGCTCTGTCTCTGTCCCTCTATCTCGCCGCCCACACTGCGCTAGATGGGCTCGCCTTTTTCTCGTGCTGCAGTGTTTTTATATTTTTATTTAAATGTCACGGCACGGTCTGTGTTGCAGGGTTGAACGGCCTGGAGATGTGCCCTGGCTGGTGGCCGGGCTCGCTGCCCCTGCTCTTGGTCCTCGTTCTCCCTTCGGTGCACACGCAGCCAACAATCGGTGAGTATTTACATGTAGTAAAAGTAGTAATAGAAAGCAAATCACTGTCCAGAGCTATTCACTCTTAAAATCTGAGACCCGACCATATTACGTCTATTACGCTCAAGGGGTAACTAACTCGACTATTCACGGTTCACGCACTTATTAATACTTGATATTCAGACAATATTAGCAACTATTCAAAGAGTATTCAAAATATTCAAGAATATTCGTGGTATTCGTTAGTATTCGCAATATTCACTCATATTTAACAATGTTTCCAACTATTTCATGGATATTCATCAATAGTTATGGATATTCATTAGTATTCATCAATATTTATCTGTATTCCCCAAAGAGGAGCGGTACGTGGATTCAACGTTGATTCTACGTGCATTCGTGGATATCTCGTGGAGGTCGAATATCCACGTTATTTCAACTTACTGTCCTCCTGGACTTTTTCTCTCTTTATTGCTTTTAAATGGATACCGATAACATATTTTACTCAGATATGAAACTAATTTTGCATTTTATTATATTTGTTACTTTTGAACTTGAGTTCGTAGATATCACGTGGATTCCACGATTTTTCCCCTACTGTGCAGCAAACATACAGAACGCAGGCAAAAGATGCAAGGCTGGTCTTAACTGCTGTACTTAGACATACTTTGCCATTTTCGCAAATACATGCATTTTGTTCTGGTTTTTGGCGTCTCATTTCACGCTGTGGTGATGACGTGGAATCCACGTGGTTTCCACGTTTCTGCTTAGTGAGTTTAGCGTTAAACATTAAAAATAGAGTTAGAATTTGAGCTTCTGTTCTTGAAGAATGTCATTGACAAATGAAACTATCAAATAATCGGGTTATTTTTATTGACGTGTAACGCACAACGCACTTAAAGAGAGTAGTCTATAAGCCGACTGAGTTGAGCTTTGGAATGGGATCGGTAGCTGACGTTCCACTTTCAACCGTCTTGCGGTAGCGTAATGAGTAAGGTACGAGACTTGTATCTCGAAGGTTCCGGGTTCAATTCCACACAAGGTGCAAAAAAAAAAAATATTTTCCTTGACAGAACGTTGAATCCACGCAACTTCCACGTTGAAACTTCGAGGAAAAAGGAGTCAAATCCACGTGGCTGGAATGTGGATACTTGTCGTGGACATTACGTCACAAGTCCACGTAGAATCCACGTTCCTTCCACTAAAATTCCTCTTTGGGTTCAGCCATATTTACACCTATTCAGCCATATTCAACATAGATGCATGCAGTCGGTGCACGCACTCTACATGTCGACCTCCCCACACACAAAAGCAAAATCTGAGATGAAAATAGCACAACTTCCCATTTTTCCATTTAATAAGGCATTTCTACAAATATTGATTATTTATTAAAGACCGAGTCACCTACTCTTGTCACTAAATTCATTTTTTGTTTACTTTGGCTCTTGTTTTTCTGTTACGTTGGTTGTCGTGCGATTGATTCCCAGCTAATGGCTACGTTTGAATACTCTGGTTAAACGTACGGCGTGCAAGGAGCAATCCGCACACACCAGCGCACAAAGTGTTGAAGTCTTGTGTGATTGGTATGAGCTTGGTGAGTAAGGAGAGCTCACAAAGAGAAGTGTAGTGAAAAGGATTTTATCCCCTCCAAAAATTCTACAAAACTGTTAGCAATCCCTTGCGATCTGATGGCACCTTATGCGTTGACCTAAAAACAATGTCTTCATTGTAATTGTTGGATGTGATAAATAGCTATAAAATCCAACTTTCCATGAGGATGCCCCAGAAAATACACGCACATCTGATCCAAATTATTCTCTCAATTACATGATTAAATAGGATTTTTAGTAAATTATTGTGAATGATTTCGATTTATTCCAAATTATTGGAAATTAACTTGCAATAATGCAAAATAATCACAATTATTTCAA
Organism: Frankliniella fusca; assembly: GCA_029379305.1. NCBI lineage: Eukaryota > Metazoa > Arthropoda > Insecta > Thysanoptera > Thripidae > Frankliniella > Frankliniella fusca. The sequence goes on from JAHWGI010001437.1 coordinate 737,442, forward strand.
TTATTTTTTAAAACTTTTCAGAAACAAATTTTGCTCTGCAATTGAAAGGGTGGCGTGAAAACATAGAAAATTTTTGCGGCAGTAAACCTCCCGAAGGAGGTTGCGGTTCCCGCCAGGCACAGGGCTTTAACCCCCTGTGGCAGCCAACTGCTTCGGTGTTCCATGGGAACCGGCGCTTTGCTGACTGCGATCCTATCGCGCAATTCGACAGATTTGATCCCCGTACCACCATTGGCCTACCCCTAGAGGTACGAGCGGTGTCAAGGGCGTTAGACTTCCAGATCCCAGTTTCAGAGGCCTTACCTCAGAGGGGTACGCGGGATTCGAACCCACAACCCCGAGTGCCGACACATAGCCAGAACTGGAAGCGACCCAACGCCCAGAGCCACCGAGCCAACGGAGGTGAGACGTGTTTAATTTCTACTTGACCTGCCCTGGAGCAGCTGCCAAAGGAAATTCCAAGCGCGAAAAACACTTTCCCGAGTGGGAGTCGAACTTCGGACCACTCGGTTCAGTGCAGCGCGCTCTACCAACTGAGCCACGACGCCTCGATGATTGTACAGTACGACGGGTTCGAGTCGTATTTGTCCCTGTCCTCCTGGCTGGAGGCTGGGGGATAGAGCAAATACGACGCGAACCCGTCGTCCTGTACAGTCATCGAGGCGTCGTGGCTCAGTTGGTAGAGCGCGCAGCACTGAACCGAGTGGTCCGAAGTACGACTCTCACTCGGGAAAGTGTTTTCCGCCCTTGGAATTTCCTTTGGCAGCTGCTCCAGGGCAGGTCAAGTAGAAATTAAACACGTCTCACCTCCGTTGGCTCGGTGGCTCTGGGCGTTGGGTCGCTTCCAGTTCTGGCTATGTGTCGGCACTCGGGGTTGTGGGTTCGAATCCCGCGTACCCCTCTGAGGTAAGGCCTCTGAAACTGGGATCTGGAAGTCTAACGCCCTTGACACCGCTCGTACCTCTAGGGGTAGGCCAATGGTGGTACGGGGATCAAATCTGTCGAATTGCGCGATAGGATCGCAGTCAGCAAAGCGCCGGTTCCCATGGAACACCGAAGCAGTTGGCTGCCACAGGGGGTTAAAGCCCTGTGCCTGGCGGGAACCGCAACCTCCTTCGGGAGGTTTACTGCCGCAAAAATTTTCTATGTTTTCACGCCACCCTTTCAATTGCAGAGCAAAATTTGTTTCTGAAAAGTTTTAAAAAATAATTGAAATAATTGTGATTATTTTGCATTATTGCAAGTTAATTTCCAATAATTTGGAATAAATCGAAATCATTCACAATAATTTACTAAAAATCCTATTTAATCATGTAATTGAGAGAATAATTTGGATCAGATGTGCGTGTACTTTCTGAGGTCATCCCCTTTCCATTTATTTACTCAAATGAATTTAAAAAAAAACACGAATATTCACAAATATTCACGAGTATTCACGTATATTCACCCATATTCAAAAATATTAACTCATATTCAAAAATATTCACCCATATTCAAAAATATTCACCCATATTCAATTGAATATTCATATATTCAGTTGGATTCAAAGTATTCACTTTGTGAATATATTCACAGTACACAAAAATCCTGAGTTGGTTAATTTCGCTTGCATTACGCTTCGAAATTTTATAGACTGAGCTTTAAACGTACAGAAACAGCCTAAAACGACTCAAAAATGAGTGAAGTTTGGAGAATGTTGGATAGTACGCTCCCATTGCGCTTCTATCACGTATACTCACGCCTTTAACGCATACAGTGACCCGACTATTGAGCGAGTGCATACCCCATCGCGGAGACTGCCCTGCAAACTCGAATTTATTATACAGTTAGTGTAATACTACAGATATAATTGTGAGACCAATTTTACCATGCAATAAGAACTGTTTCACCCACTGTGTCTTTATAGTAAAAATAAAAATAGCAAGACCCATTCAGTCCTACAGTTGTGTGTGTTGGACACCTTCCGCCCTCAGTGTTTCTTATTCAGATATACAACTGCGGGACATAGTGGATCGCACACCTTTTACTGTAGTTCTGCACTTGACATGAGTTTGCACAAAAAAGCAACGAATTTGCTGCCTTGAGGAAAGCACCATAAAATAAAAGGCAAAGAATGACGGTGCTGTTTAGCCTCAATTTTCTGGCAGAATCGTGACTGGAATGCATTATCCGAACGGATAAGCATCTTCTATTGTCTCTGGGAGACAATACGTATACTTGTGAAATAATTGTCCATTGTCGCTTCCTCTGCGTTGGACAAAAAAAAAGGAAAGAAACAAAGAGTGCCGTTCTCCGATGCTTCCCAGGCAGGCGGACTGAGCCTCCAGCTGCCACCCCTTTCCATCCCTTTCCCTCTGAACCAGCCAACCAACAAAGGAGATTGGGAAGAAAATTCGGCGTTCGCAGCAGGGCCGTTCTTAAAGAGACTGTGTGGGGTGTTTAGGTAGAACCGACACGGACAACGCTGCTGCGGCCAATATAACGAGCGCAGATCCCATAATCGTCTCAAGCCACTCGGCGCTAAGCCCTTCGATTGCAGAGTGCGCCGCCGGCCCCGCCCCCGCGCCGCCACCCCGGTTTAGCTGTCTTCCCTCCCGCTGCCGTGCTAGAGCCCCCCCCCCCCGCCCCCCGCCATTCTCATAACTACTTTTGCTATTCAGACAGCACAAGGGAAGGTCTGACGGGCCGGGCGTAGTCGCAATCCTCTTGAAAGGGCAGGGAAATTCCACCCCCTCTGGCGCTGTTCACCCTTCAGGTGAGGCCCTGCTCCTCCCGCTCAGGTTGCGCGCGGCGCGGCGCTGGCGGCACACGGGCCATAGTTTCCTGCCCTGCCTGTCTCTGCCCAGCCCTGCCCCGCCCTGCCCTGCCCCGCCCTGCCCTGCCCCGCCCTGCCCTGCCCATCCCTGCCCTGCCCTGCCCGGCGGGCGGAATGTTCCGAACAGGACTGCGCTTCTGCTGAGCCCCCCGCCCGGTTCGGAGGTAGCAAGGCCACCTTGAGTGAACCGGTCGCTTGATAAACTCTTCGCCGTATTCTTGCTTCCTCCTTTGCGTGGCGCCCCGTCTTTTTCGACGTCTCTACTTTGACTACGCGAAGCCCAGCAGCGCTCTGAGCTCCCGCAATTATATAATGGCCTCTGCAAACTGTTTTGGTTGTTGTGAATGAGCGAGAAACGATGGCCGGCAAGGAGCTTCAGGCTCGTCCCCCCCCTACCTTAAGGAAGAGAGAGGCATTATTGTAAAAAGTGTCAAGACATTTAATTGGGGGTGGGAGAGAGGGTCGCATTCCAGGGATTTTCCCATGGCATCTTCCTAATTGGACCCCCGACGTATCGCAACTCCAAGTATTATAACAGAGAAGACGCCAGACCTGTCGCCCAGCTTCCTTATCATCTATTTACCGTTTTTCTTTTGTCGCTCTTCTGGTTCCTCTCTCCATTTTAATTCTTTCTTTTCCCGTCATTTTCACCCCCGAACCCGACGCGTGCAAAATCTTATTTCCTCCACCCAGTCCGGTCTCTTTTTTTATTTGCTGTAGTGTAGTGCAGTGAGGCCGGACGTGCAGACTTGACAAAGGGGCGGCCAGAACCGAGCCGAGTTTGTGTGTTATCTAATTCTGTTAATCCGTTAACAAGGTAACGGGGACTAGGGACAGACACAGAGGAGGGCATGCCACGCCGAGCAAGACGGGGTCACATTCTCTCTCTCTCTCTCTCTCTCTCTCTCTCTCTCTCACTCTCTCTCTCTCTCTCTCTCTCTCTCTCTCTCTCTCTCTCTCTCTCTCTCGCTCTCTCTCTCTCTCTCGATTTCCCTTTTCCAACTGTTCCGCGATGAAGTCTCGCATAGGGAAATGCTTTTGCCCAGTTTATGTGGCACCGAAACTAACAGTCTTTACCAAAAAATAAAAATAAAGAGAGGCCTCAAAGTCGCTTTCCCGCTTTCTCACCATAATTAAGAGAACATTTTTTTTTGACAGAGCCCGACCGCCTACTCGGCTTTGCCCCTTCAAAAAGTCGTAATCCTCTCACTCACACATTTCCTCCCCTAAAAGCGTATAGCCCAGACCCTCCTTATGCTTTTCCCTCTAGTTATCCTTTTTATACACATCTTTATATATATATATATATATTTTCCCCCTGGCCGTGCCGACTCTCCCTGCCGACCGCGCGAGCGCAGAGTACGTCATTAAAAAGTGTTGAGGCGTTCAGAAGCAAAGGGGTAAACTCGCACCGCCACGCCCCAGCTGCCACACCTGCCAGCTGTGAAGCTGACGCGTTGCGGCGCAGCTGCCGCGCTCATTACTGTGATAATTCCTTGACGCGGAGAAGCGCACCTGCTCGTGTTGACGCGTCGCCCAGCCCCGCCCCGGCCTGCCCTCCTGCTCGCTGACATCATGAACCCGATGATCATCACTGTTATTTTCTCTGACCTTCTTTTCCTTTCCTTTTCCAGGACACTTCTGGCACATATCCGACCTCCACTACGATGTCAACTTCTCGCTGGACGGCGACATTCGGCACAGTAAGTACCGCGCTCTAGTACTCTCTGGAACATGGTGCTGGTGCGGACCGGTCCGGCATCTGTGTTTTGAAATCGTCTCCCGCGCCACTGCGCCACTCCTGTAGCGCGGGGCGGGGAACAGCGCAGGTCAGATGTTTTCGCCCTCATCCCCCCCCCCACCTCCCATCACCCCCCTATCTCTCTCGCTCTCCATTCCAGCCCACAACCACTCTCTCCTCTGCGCTCCTCTGCCTTTTCTCCGCACGACGGTCGTTGCGATTAGCACGGAGGGCGTCGGCCCTGGCGGACACTACTGGGCCAGCGGCTGAGGGCTTAGAACTGGAGGGGCCCGAGAGCACGCCGGCCCGAGAGAGGGCGATAGAGAGAGGAACAGAGATGGAGGAAGAGGGAGAGAGAGAGAGAGAGAGAGAGAGAGAGAGAGAGAGAGAGAGAGAGAGAGAGAGAGAGAGAGAGCAAGGCCCTCAGGGAGAACGACTAGCGCGAGCAGGGCTTAAGTAGTCCCGGATGTGACCATCGGCAAAAAGGAGAGAGCGCGGTGTTGGAGAGAGATGGTATGGGGGGAGGGGGTGAGAGAGAGAGGTGGGGGGGGGGGGACCGCCAGCAAACACTAACTTCGATACGGACCGCGGCAAAACAAACAGCAACAAGCCAGCCAGCAGACTGGCTTCTGCAATGGGCATGGCCATGGCCACGTTTTTGGTAGTGTCCCAACTGATTTTCAAAGGACAACAATACATCTATGTGTGTGTTTTGTTTTGTTTTTTAATTATATAACGATCATTTCCTTTTTGGAAACTAAGCGCTTTTTTGGCGACTAACGGCGTTTTCACGATAAGCCTTTATTACTGCCTTCCCAGTCGGAATGAGTCGGTTTATTGGTAACTCAATTACTATGCCTTCTGCCTAGTGTAGCGATGAATTTACTCAAATCATGAATGTGTCTGCAATGTTTTTAACAGTCGCTTTCATTGCTGCCTGTGTGGTAGTAAACTTTCATCGCAAAATTTCGGCATAAGTCAAATTATTTCTATGTTTTTCGAATGAAATCGTATGGCCAAATATTTGTGCAAAAATGTCCTTTTTTTTTTTTCAATGAATTGCAAAAGGAACTCTGCCATAAACATTGGTTTGGCAGTGATTCCGACTCATTGCCGGCGCGGAGACGCCATAAAAGTGGCTGATCGCCAAAGCCCAGCATTGCCGCAAAAGGTCTTACTTTCATTGCCTTTTGAAAAACAGTCCCCCATCTCTCCCTCTCTCTTTCTCTGTCTCACTCTCTTTTGCCGGACCCCCGCCGGGTGCGGTTTTTAATCAGCCCCTCTTCATCCCCCGCCCTGCGCGGCAGGGATAAGCGGCCCGGGCGGGCGGTGCGGTGCGGTGGTGGTGGCGGCCGATCGGAAGGAAATTGGACGGAAAATTGGGGAGAACTTAGTGGTGGCTGAAAGTCATTCTGATCGAGCTCCTCCTCGTCTGGGCGGCGCGCGGACACCGACCGGCTCGGCTGGAGTGGTGTCAGAAGGGCAGCGCCGCGGACCGCGCCGGGCATGAGGCGTCGGCTGCGCCGCCTTTAACTCTCCAGCCAGCGTCCAAGCACCGCCGCACCCGCCCTGCCCCGGCCCGGCCAAAGTACACGACACGGCAGAACAGGTGCTTGTGACTTGATGACCTCGCCTGCCCGGCGCGCGGGCCCGCTCCCACTGCTGTAACTCTGTCTCTGTTCCTCTCTCCTTTTCTTGTTCTGCTGCGTCCCTTCCCTCTCTCCCTTCCTCCCTCCCTCCCTACCTCGGCCATTCCAAGGAGGGTCGACCCGCCCAGTGTCCGACCTAAAGCAGTTGACCCGGACGTATGCGGAAAGCGTAAAGGGGAGAGGCACTGGAGGCAGCGGGAAAGAAATTCGTGCACATTTTCAGGTAAATTTACTTTTTACGACTTTACACATTACGACTTTGTTGGCTCACCAATCGATTCTGAGTTGAAACGCATAGTTATAAAAAGTTTACATTATGAATCGTAATTGTACAAGACCTCTAATGGAAAATTTTCCCGTACCGGTACAAAGATTTCTCACAGTGTAAAAACAATGTCTGATGTTTTAAAGGGGAAAGGGAAAATTTTGAGGAAGTCCCTTAGAACTCCTCAGATTTTAAGGAAGTCTCGAAATATAAGGCGAATCGCCTCATTTTTCGAGGAGACTTCCTCTAAATTTGAGGAGTTTATCCTCAAAATGAAGTTGTCCCTCAAAATTTTCCCTTTTTCCTCTAAAAATCAGACGTTGTTCTTACCGTATGTGTTCTATTACTCGGAACAGGGTGTCAGGGCCAAGACACAGGACAGCTCGCTGGGTATAAGCCTATGATGCCGGCGCTTCGTGGTGATGCACAAAGGCTCCTCTCTTCTCCCCCCCCCTCCCCCTCCTTCTACCGCGGACGACGAGCGCACCGTAGAGGAGAGGGTGGCGGAACGGTGCGGAGTGGACTAACTGCATGTGGGAGGGGTGGGGGTGAAAGCGGACGGCACAGAGTTCTCAGCGTTAGCCCCCGCGTCAAGCCGTGCTGCGACCGCCCCCGCAAGTGTGTGCCAGGCGGGTCGAGCAGCACTAAGTATACACACTGTAGTTTGCCGTGTGGTCGTCCAGACCTGTCAAAAAGTCATCCACGCGTTTTATGCTCATTGCTCATACCCTTGACGTGCCCAAATTTGGAATCCCCAAAAAATGAAAGATGAAACCTTACTCTCTAGGGAGACAAAATGAGCTCTCAAAAAAAATCCCAACTTCTTCTGAGGTGGTGGGCCAGGGTGCCAGGGCAGGGCGCGGCGGTCCCGCGACCTTGGCGCGATGCGTGCAGAGCCACCCTGCGCCCCACCACGCCACGGACAACAAAGCAGCGCACTGCAGGAATAGCGCGCCCGGGCTCTTTTAGCCGTAATGATACAGTTCGCTCACACCTGTGCATTAGCCGTCCGCACCACGACACGCCACGCCGCGCTCGAAATTGGGTGAAATGGAGGTCGAAGCACGCGGTAGCTCATTCTGGGACCAGGCACCGCCGGCGCGGCCAAGCTCGGCCCGGCCCGGGCCTCCCGACTTCCATTAGACTTTTGTGAAGCGGGGAAAACGAGGAGCGCACCTTTAAAAAATAAAAAAAAAAAAGGAGCAGCGTTCCGACTCTTTTCCCGGAACGCGAGATACCACATATAGATCGCTGGGCGGCACACAAAGCCCGTCCCTTTTAAGAACTAAAGAAGAAAAATAAGAAAAAAGGAAAAAGTATGTCATCGCAATTCTGAAGAAAAAAGTTGTGTTTTCAGCTCTTACAGTAATTCTTAGACAAAGAACCGCGTTTTTGAGATCGCCAACTTCTAAGAGTGTAGAATGACAATGAATGAAAGATTGCGCGTCTCATCATGTTAGCCATTCCTTTTTTGAGTATGGCAGGAGAAATAATTGCTGAGCGTAGCAAAGCACTCTGTCTGGGTTTTGAGCATACATTTGCACAGCCCCCCCCCCCCCCTTACCTTTAGTATACAAGAGGAATCTTCCTATGATTACTTATCCTATCTTAAAATTTAAGTATACAGATGCATGCAGTCGCAGTCTGCACATATATAAACCTGGGTATGTATATATACATCGAGGTATATTTGAATAGGTACATGGAGCTCAGCATTCAAGCCGAAGGCTTGCCTGGCTAGTATAAACTGGGAAGAGGAGGCGTGATGGAGCTGGAGTCGGAAACCGCTGCGGGCCGGGCCCGGCCCTGGGTGAGGGCGCCAGCAGCGCCAGCGCACGCGAGATTTCTGTAAGGTGTGGCTGGCGCAGGGAGGGGAAGGACCAGCGGATTCGCGCGCCGTAATCCCGTCGCACTGCCGCTCCCCCGTAGTCTGCCCGCCACACCGCGCCCCACCGCGCCGCCCTCGACGAGAATCTGGGCCGAGCCGAGGGGAAGCAGAGAAGAGGGCGGCCAGCCCAGCGCACCGCCGCCGCATCGCCCGGCGGAATTTTAAAGAGGCTGGACGTGACGGAGGCGAGAGTGGAAACAATTACGCCTCTTGCAGTGAGGGCCCTGGCCGGGGAGTGGGGGCGGCAGCCTGAGGGCAGTATTCACCTAACAGAGGGACATAACCACACCCATGGGGGGGGGCTATGTCCTGGACAACAACAATAGTATGTGGCTACCTATTCGTAGAAAATTTATCTTTTCTTGCAATTTATTTTTTTATTGCACGGTATACGGTATCATTAACAGTATGTAAAGGCCCGGATCGTAAATATGGTACACTGAGAGCTGTGGAACTGTTGTTTGAACTGTTATTGATTTTACAGTGAGACGTCCCAAAGAGGAGCGGTACGTGGATTCAACGTTGATTCTACGTGCATTCGTGGATATCTCGTGGAGGTCGAATATCCACGTTTTTTCAACGTATTGTCCTCCAGGACTTTTCCTCTCTTTATTGGTTTTGAAAGGCTACCGATAACATATTTTACTCAGATATGACGATAATTTTGCATTTTGTTAAATTTGTTACTTCTGAACTTGAGTTCGTAGATATCACGTGGATTCCACGATTTTTCCCCCACTGTGCAGCAAACATACACTATGCAGGCAGAAGATGCAAGGCGGGTCTTCAATGCTGTACTTAGATGTACTTTGCCATTTTCGCAAATAGATGCATTTTGTTCTGGTTTCGGGCGTCTCATTTGACGCTGTGGTGATAACGTGGAATCCACGTGGTTTCCACGTTACCGCCTAGTGAATTAAACAGTAAACGTTAAAAATATAGTAAGAATTTGTGCTTCTGTTCTTGAAGAATGTCATTGACAAATTAAATTATCAAATAATCGGGTTATTTTTATTCACGTGCAACGCACAACGCACTAAAAGAGAGTAGTCTATAAGCCGAATGAGTTGAGCTTTGGAATGGGATCGGTAGCTGACGTTGCTCTGTCAACCGCCTTGCGGTAGGGTAATGGGTAAGGTACGTGACTTCTATCTCCAAGGTTCCAGGTTCAAATCCACACAAGGTGCGAAAAAAAAATAGTTTTGTTGACAGAACGTTGAATCCACGCAACTTCCACGTTGAAACTTCGAGGAAAAAGGAGTCAAATCCACGTGGATAGAAAGTGGATACTAGTCGTGGACACCACGTCACAAGTCCACGTAGAATCCACGTTCCTTCCACTAAAATTCCTCTTTGGGGTGTAAAAGTATTCTACACGTGGATTTGCAGAGTATGTTTGCCGTACTCCACAACACTAGACAGACAGGGGCGGTTTTCTCGATAGCCTGTTCTGCTCCACCACTGCACTGCTGCTTCTGCTCCGTCCAATTGTTCACCAGCGCCGTTCATCTCCACTAACCCTCCCTGCGCAGAGGCTGGGGCGGGGGGTGCCCGGGGTGCCCGGCCCGCCCCGTGCGGTCTGGTTGCTCTCCAGCCATTTTATATGGCAATTCGAACCATATTGACCCCATCGGCTTGGTAGCCTTGCTCCGCCCCAGTCTCTGGTCGATCTGGAGGCAAACGAAAGTGGTTCAAATATACAGACATCAAAGATAGTGTTAAAAAATTCGTGCTATCGGCAGCCTGGAAAACAGGAATGAAATCGAGCCATCGGAGTTTCAAACGGCGGATTGAAAGTCATCACGGTTACTTATCTATCTACCCACCTAAGCAACCCAAGTGCCTCAAGTCATTAATAAACTATTTCACTGAGTCTATTGATCGCGATACGTACTCTGGATTAACAAATGCACCGGAAGTCATCTTAGACTGGCTCCTGAGGCACTATGACGCCAAATTAGCAAACAATAAGTAAATTCTGAGGGACTCGAATTTGTCAATATGTAAGAGGTTTGAGGACTCTAGGTAGGCTGAATTCTGTTTTGAAATCGCTGACTTCCAGAGCAATTGTTTTTCGAGAGGTACAAATCTCGTAATTTAACGACATCGGACAATATTAACATCGCGGCTTCGGCTCCACATGGTCTTTGGACAAGGTGGTTTTGCTCACATCACTGCGAGATCGGACGACTTTCCCCCGTATGTTTCATCAGTTGCAGTGCATCAGCCTCCACGGCAGCGTAGGCTTTCAATGTAAGCTTGTGATGGCGTACGGACGGAGGGGTTGAGTGAGCGGTGCATGAAGGTGCGTCGTTCTGGCGCAGCTGAGCGAGTCCCGAGACCACCGCCGCGCCCCGCCCCGCCGCGCCCCTTAACGCTCCGCCACGCCTCGCGTGCAGCGCCTCTCGCCCGACTGGATTTACGGGCGTCACATCCGGCAAACGAAGCTCCGGGAAAACAAATGTCGAATTAATGCATCGGGAGATTTCCCTATCCCCCCTCCCCCCCCCCTCCCGTCCCAAACGCCTCACGCCGCGTCTTGGCTGAGCGCGACTCATCCCGCCCCATGCTCCTGCAGTCCGGGGTCATCCATAAATTATCATGCCAAGCAAGCGGATAGGGTTTGGAGCTGGCGGGGGCGGGGGGCGGAGCCTGCGCAGGACCGGGCCGGGCGGTCACGGGGCTTGGAAATGGATCTCTAAACATTAGCATCCGGGCTTTCAAGAGGAAGCTGTGTAGGACTCGGCCCGGCCCGACCCGTCCCCCCCCCCCCCACGCCCGGGTAGCGACGCGTGGAACCAGGGCCACGGTCCCATTTCGCACCCCCAACCCCTCTACAGCATCGCACCCCCCCCCCCCTCCCTTCCCCCGCTCTTATCCTCCCGCCTGACGTCCATCAGCAGCGGACTGGGCGCTGGGCTGGGGGTGGGGGTGGGGGGTCCCCCTGGGAGCCGGGCTGCGGGCCGCGAGAGGGGTGGGGATTATTTTGACGCCAAATGCCAAAATGCCGTTGCAACGGAGGGATCCGATTAAAGTTACCCGCGGGAGCCGGGTCCCGCTTTGACCCCGCTGCGGTCAGGTCGGGGCTGCGATGCTCTAGTTTTACAGAGAGAGAGAGAGAGAGAGAGAGAGAGAGAGAGAGAGAGAGAGAGGGAGGGAGGGAGGGAGGGATGTTTTTTTTTTTTTGTGGGGGGGGGGGGCTTGCGATGGACTGGCTGGCTGTGGCAGAGGTGTTTTGGGGTACCGAATTGATTAAATCGATTGCATTTAGTTGCCTTTCACCGCCTTTCACAATTACCTCAAATTGGTAATTCAATTCCTGTTTTTGCGTTGATATGGTTTTTAGTCTCGCCTCTCTTGCTCTTTTCCAGACTGCCGGCGGTGGAGCGGGAACAGCAACGGGGTGGGTGTGGGCGAGAGCCGGCGGCCGGACGGCAAGTTCGGGGACCTGCATTGCGACGCGCCGCTGCCGCTTCTCGAGTCGGCCACGACCGCCATGAAGGACATTGCCAAGGAGGTGGATTTCGTGCTCTGGACCGGGTAAGTAAAAATACTGGTGTGCTATTCTTATCATGTCCCCGGCGATTCAATTTGATCCTCCGGCCTTGTGCGGTATTTTCGTTGGGCTGGTGGTGACGCAGTGACGCACGCCTCGTCGCTCAGCTCGGCCCCGGGCCTCCCCGGCCACCCTCAAAGACAACACGACCGCGATACCGTCGTGTCAGGCCGCGCCGCCTGATCGGATGGGCTCACATCAGTATCAGTTTCATAGCGCTTGCCTCCCCCACCTCCGCACCCGCTGCGACCTCACCTCCAAAAGAGGAGAGGGGCGGGTAGGCCACGGAGAGGATGCACACGTACACGAGTGACTCAGGTTTCTCTTTGAAATGAAAGTAATTCGAGCGCTTGTAGACGATCCTGAACGACAGCATGAGGGGAAGGAAAGAGGTCGGAGATGGAGGGAAGGGGAGGAGGTTATGGACGTGAAGGAGCCTTGTAGGATGTGCAGGAGGCTTTAGAACGGTCGTTCGTTTCTGGTGGAGATGCCGTGCTAAAAGAACGCCTCCGCGTTGCACGGCTCCTGACAAACTGCATTTGATTTGAAAGTTTTCGTACCATCAAAATATATATAGTTCCCAAAACGAGACAACAAACTGCGATACGTGGTTTGACAGGAGTCGGTCCATGGTCGGACCAGAGTCGGATAACGAGCAGCGTGGAATCAACGTTACAGGGTGTCGAGCGACCGGGAAAACCGGGAAAACAGGGAATTAGTCGGGAATTTAATCCAACCGGGAAAAGTCCGGGAATTTTCCATTTAATCCGGGAATTCTGGCATTTACGGCAAACAGACACACTGCAGCCAAATAAATAATTTTTTACCCCCTAAAATGGAAAATTTGAGGCTAAAAAGGTTAAAAATATCCGGGAATTTCGTTGATTTCTGTCCGGGAAAACCGGGAAAAAGCCGGGAATTTTAAATCCGGACGCCGCTCGACACCCTGCGTTAACTTTACTCTTTTATTGTTTTGTGTCTCCGTACTAGTTAATTCTTTATAATGATGATATTTTCGTCAAAATAAAAAAGGACTTTTAATTAAAGTAGTTGAAAGTTTCACACAAAAACTTTTTTCTCTTTATGTTGAAAACGAGCAAGAAATCTGTTGCGTTTAATTTTATAAATGTAAAGCCCCCACTGTTGAAGCAAATGTAGATGTTCGTAAAGAAAATATTTTGAAAAAAAAACTGAAAATATCTCTACTAATAATACCTCTAAAACGGGTTAAGCACTAGGGCTGTCGATAATCGGATTTCGTTATCGAAGTTCGATAACATTTCTCTATCAAAACTTTTTGGTATCGGTAATTATCGAAATATCGAATTATCGAAATACCGAACTGCAAGAAAGACCTTGAACTTGACCGTGACCAAGCGAGAGCGACGACGAAAGTGCGAGTGTAGGCACGATACAGAGAAAGATGAGAGAGAGAGAGAGAGAGAGAGAGAGAGAGAGAGAGAGAGAGAGAGAGAGAGAGAGAGAGAGAGAGAGGGGGGGGGGAGGGGTATGGAAAAGTTTGATCACGTAGTCCGTTTGGAGGTAGAAAGGCCGCCCCTGCATTGGGGGAATTTCGCGTATTAAAACTGGCTCCAAGAAACCGCTCGAATTATCGAAATAGCCTACCGAATTTTCGAAATACCGAAATTACCGAAACTTGGCTTCGGTATCTCGATAATTTCGGTATTTCGATACCCTTGATAAACCAAGTGTGCAATTGCTCAACATTTGTAAGTGTGCAGCCTCCAGTCTAACACACGTGCAAGTGTAAAACTCGGCAGTTGTGCAATTGCAAGTGTCAAACTCGCCAGTTGCACACTTGTAAGTGTTTTAACTCGACAGTTGTGCACTTACAAGTGTTCAACAAGGGAAGTGTTGCACGTGGCAGTTGAACACTTGCAAGTGAACAAATGTGGAGTTTTACACGTGTACGTATTCGACTGGAAGCTGCACACTTACAAGTGTTGAGCAGTTGCACTCTTGGTTGAACTGGTTGAACAGTGCAATTTTGGTACTTCGATCATTTTGGTCTTTCGATACTTTCAGTATTTCGATAATCACCGATACCAAACCGACAAAAACACACTATCAAAACTTCAAGGTATAATAAAAAATTCAAATTTTTTCGACAATATCGATTATCGCACAGTTCCATCTAGCACCCCTGGAAAGGTAGGACATCGCACCTTTGTTTTTCCAGTGCCGTCTTGAGGTTTATCAAATATTATTTTGAGGTCGTACAACCAGTCAAAGATCGGAAGCTACGCCCATATAAAGTTTGTCTTTCTCACGCAGTCAGGAGTAAGCGAGGCATGCATGACTGGAGCTGTCGATAATCACAGATTGTTCCCTCCCGTGCGCTGCGAGACGTGTGCACTGTGCACGGTGCCCTGTGCGATTGTGCCGGGGAGAGGAGGACTCAGCGCGGCGGCCCTGGGGTCGCGCGGACGACCTTGAGGCATTCCTTGCGGTGGCACGTCTCCCCCCCCCCTCCCCCCCTCGGGCGCCGCCTCCTCGACCGCCGCAGTAAAATGTATCGCGCTCGCTTTGTCCTCCAGGGAGATAAGTTCCACCTGCTGGAGCTGGAGGTAGGGAGGTTGAAGGGGGAACTGGGGGTGGGGTGGGGAGCTGCAGTCGCCCAGCCCGCCAAGCGACGCGAAAGCAAAAGGGGTACGCCGCCGGCGTGTATCTATCGCCCCCGCGGGACCCCCCCCCCTCCCCCACCGCCCCGGCAGCCCTGATAGCGCCGCCGCTGCCGCCGCTGCCATGCTATTATTTTAATTCGCGATTCTCCACTCGAGCGGCGCAGCGGCAGGGGCAGGCTGGCAGGCTGGCCCATTGATTCACCGTCGCGCCGTACAGCAGCGCTGTGCAGGAGAGATGGGCGCGCGGACCGTCCATAAATTTCATGTTTAATATAACCCGACGACTGGCCTGGTGCGCGCGACTGCAGCACGTTTGGCTACGGCCCCGATATAACTCTATATCTGAACTGTGAATGCCGCCCCTCCCTGCCCTCAAGCTCATTGCCTGGCATCTCTGCGAGTCATCCCTCTCTCCTCCCCCTCCTGCATATGGAATGCACTCCACGGATGACGCCGGCCATTGTCGTCGCGGCGGGCCGGGGGCGGGCCGGGGGCGGGCCGGGGGCGGGCCGGGGGGCGGGAAGGGGGGCGGGGGTTGCCCACCGCGGCCAGAGCTATGCGAGCTGGGCGGGGCTGGAGCGGCAGCGCCACGATCCCCTTTCTCTCCTCCTGCGCGGCGCGGCGCGGCCCGTCCATGAGACAATGTCACGGCTGTGGAGTTGGCATCTCATTGGCACGTGAATTCCTAGGGGTCCTTGTCCGGCTCCAACCGGCCGCGCGCTCCCCGCGAGCCCATGAACTGTTAAACTTTTTGTTGTAAATGTATAGAGGAAAATGGACTGTTTGTTAATTTTGCCGGCGGCAATTCCCGTTTCACAACACTGGAAAGCTACAGCAATATTGATAAAAAATGATGAAAATAACATGTTGTTTTCAATGGTAAAACAAAGTTAGGATATCCAACCTTAGGCACTAAAGCACATAAGGCATTACAGTATAATAATTTTGTTTTCCTTCAAAATATTTCCTTTATGGATTAAAAGTGAATTTTATAACTTATTTTCTTGGTTTACTCAAAATTCCGCTTTAATGAGCCCACATGTAATGGGGTTCTGTTTTATTTATTTATTGTTTTTTTTTTATTTATACTTTTTCACTTGTTGTTAATTTGGTGAACACTTATCTGAACCGTATATCAAGTACGTTCGTTTAACGTGGAATTTTGAGAGGAGTGGGATAATCTATCCTAAAATGTCATTAGTTTGCAACACAAACAATTTACTCTGAAAAAAGAAAAAAAAAACTGGAAATGTATACTTTAGCACCCATAAAACGGGGTTAGCAATCGCACCTTTCTTTTTCCAGTTTTGCCAAAACTAATTCCTTGCTGTCCGCTCCCCTGGAATATTTCGATTGTTTTTACAAACCCGTCCCGTCGCTCGCGGGGCTTTATTAGTGCACCTCCAATGCCAATCTCAACAGGAAGATGCTCTGAGGATCGTTCTCCAGCTCGTGTCCTCCGTGTCCGCAGGGCTGGCCCCGTGTCTGGCCACGACTCGGCCGGCGCCATGACGGTGACCGCGCTGCTGCTCAGAGCCTTCACCTCGCAGTTCGTGTTCCCGGTGCTCGGGCCGGACATGCGCCACGCCGACCACTACAAGCAGGCCGCCGAGCTGTGGAGGAACTGGCTCCCGGAGGAGGCCATGCCGACCTTCTACAAGGGTGAGTCAAAAAACCTCTTTTTCCGTTAGTTATGAAGATGTAAACGCCTTTAAATTTCGCCGTTTAAATTCAGGCAAATTTTACTCGGTCAAACCGTTAAATGACAACTGTCATTGAGATTTTAGTTTTAGAAACATGGCTGAAATTTTTAAGCAGCAATACGACTGTTGTGCGAAAATAATTACTCTCAGCGGAAATTTGTTGAAGGTATTGAAAGCTAAACGGGCTGCGAGTGTAAAATTTTTCTAGGAGCAGAGAGGAAAGCAGTTAGGCATAAGGTTTGCCTAAGTAGCGCAATAACTAAGACGTATACACAAAGAATCACCTTACGATTTACCTCTGTAAAGTGGGTAGTGTGGGACAATCTCACACACGGAAAAAAAACATAAGCCGTAATAGCTAACACGTTAGCTAGCCAGGCCCTAGCTAACATTTTAGCTCTCAGAGCTAAACATTAGCTGTGGTAGCTGCGCATTAGCTGTGGTAGCTGCGCATTAGCTGTGAGAGCTAACGTGTTATCCACATCACCTAATGCAGTGTAAGGTGTTCCCCCGAAAGCCATAAGTTCGTTTGGATACGCGTTACCTCTCACAGCTAATGCGCGGCTACCACAGCTAATGTTTAGCTCCGAGAGCTAAAAATGTTAGCTAGGGCCTGGGTAGCCAACATATAAGCTATTACAGCTAACCTGTAGCTACTGCAACTTACGTTTTTTTTTCCGTGCACCTTTCCTTCGGATATATTGTAAAATTCTGTCTGTCCGAGTTCTGCGGATGTTTTGGCCGTGTTCTTCTGACCGCGGACTCGCTTCGCTTGTCGCAGGCGGCTACTACACGATCGAGCAGCGGAACAAGCCGCTGCGCATCGTGGCGCTCAACACGAACCTGTGGCTGGAGCCGGCCCGGGCCTCGTGGGGCGAGCCGCGCCGCAGCCGGGACGGCGTGGCGGGCGTGGTGCGCGAGCCCTGGGAGGTGCGCGAGAACCGCGTGCACGACGAGGACCCCGCCGGCCAGTGGAGCTGGCTCGAGCACGAGCTGCAGAAGGCCAGGAACGCCAAGAAGACGGTGAGTATATACCTCGCTGAATTTCGCTCAACGGTAGGAAGGCGTTACATTCGCCCTATCGTCCGTGCAAGTGTGTTGAAATTCGAGGGGTGCCCCACTTCCTCTAGTAATGTAGACATGAGTATTTTAAGCAAAAGGCGAGTATTAGTGAGTACTGCCAAGTATTCGTGAGTATTGGCGAGTACTGTGCGAGTGTTGGTGAGTATGAGCTAATTGGCGAGTATTTCGCGAGTAATTTGCAAAAAAAAATTAGAATATTGGTGAGTAAAACCGATATTTTGTTGAGCGCGAGTAATTTTCATTGTATACACACGAAGTAACGAAGTGCTGGACCCCTTGGTTAAATTTCTTGGAAAGTTCGCGCACTTCGTGGCAGGTTATTGTCTTGATTACAGAGTGCGAATGGGAATTCAGGCGACCATCAGTGTACTCCAACAATGTATGTGGAGGAGGCGACTTTCTCGCTCTTGGGAGAGCGACTTACCATATACCAAATTTTCATGCTCCTGGGAGAGCGAGATCGATATGAACATCGCTCTATTGGAGTCATTTTCATTACGTTTTCGCCGATTTGCTTGACTCCTTTTGAGTCAAAGAGTCAAAGTAACTCTATTGGAGCGGTTTCAAAGTATCAAAAAAGATTCGTTTTGAGTCGTTGAAGTGAACCTCACTTTTATCAAGCGATGAAGAAATGCCTCGCTCAAAACGGGCAAGAAATGTGACTAATATTTTCAGAGAATAACATTCACACACTTAGGTTTCCTCTTGTGTAACGACGTGGCAACCGGCTGACCTGTGCGCCACCTGTTGGCTGCAAGGATTGAGAGAGAGAGAGAGAGAGAGAGAGAGAGAGAGAGAGAGAGAGAGAGATGGGGGAGAGAGTCTGTGAGAAAAGGCAAAAGAGAGTCAGCCAGAGGAGGAAAGAGGAGGAAGGTAACCTGGGCAACGTAGACTCGCTGCCAGCGTAATGTTTTATCGAGAGAATGGAGGGCTGGATTGGGAGGGAGGAGTGAGGGTAGTGGGGGGGGGGGGGGCGGTCGGACGTGGACAAGATAGAGAGTGAGGGCGGTGGTGACGCTGGGCCGGGGGCGGCAAGGCGACTGCTGCAGGGATGAGCAGACCACCTCTATCGCCGCTCACAATCTCTCCATGTCTCTCGCTCTCCCTCCTCTCTGTCTCTCTCGCTCTCTCACACCCACACCTTCAGCGTGACCGGTGTCCGCTCTCTCCATTGCGTCACTCCAGGAGCTCTTCACTGCCGGCCAGGCGCGCGGGCCCTTCCTTGCTTGCCGAAACCCCACCGACCTGAACCGGGACCCGGGACCCGCCTTGCCGCCTGCCTCCTCCTCGCTCTTCTCTCTTCCACCTCCTCCCTCCGTTTTCTTCCTTCTCCCACCTCCCCCCTCTCCCCCATCCCCACTCCATCCCCCCCCCCCAATCTCTCCCTTTCGCTCTTCCCCCGCCTTCCTCACCCTCTCGCTCCTCCGACCCACCCCCATCCTATCCCTCCCTCTTCCTCCCTCTCCCTCCCTCTTCCTCCCTCTCCCATCTCATCCGCTACTCCTCCCGCGCCCACCTATCGCGCCTCCCCGAGCTGTTGGGGGCCCTTTGCCCCCTCGAGTCAGCATGTTTTATTCAGTAGGCAGTCCAGCCGCCCCGCCCCGCCCCGCCCCGCCCCGCCTCGCCCGACCACAGTCTCGATACTGACCCCGACACCCCTCCACTAGCCTGCCTGGTTGCGCGTCGCCTCTTCGCCGCCGTGCTGCCGCCGAGATCTTACCCTTAAATCTACTTGGCGTCCTTCGACTGGATCCTCTCGTTGGGGCGTCCCACCCCACCGGCCCCCGTGGGAGAAAGTTTGCAGGATGTGAGAAGCTCCGGGGGAGAACCCGAAGGCGAGGCGCCGATGAGAATTAAAATAACCAACGGGGGGAAAAAAAAGGACAAGAAACAAAGTGGTTGTGGCGTAAACAGGGCGTATAAAGCGAGGAGGCGGTAGGAGCGTCGGACGGAATTCCGTCGGGGGAGATAACGTCAAATTGACTCGCGCATGATCACATTGCGCGTTCCGAATAATTAAAGAGGTCTGGCCGGCGCGCTGTGCTGCCGCCGACACGACCCGACGCCTTCACGTTTTCTGAAAGTCCAGAAGTAAGCATTGCACGCTCTACCCTGTCAATACGAACGTGGGCGCTGTGTACTTTAAATAAAGTATTCGTAGCATGTACACTTAAAATAATGTACACTTACCCACGTGCGCCAAGGAGAAAATACACACACTTGTGCGTCGCTTTCACACTTTAGAAGTCCAAGTGCCGTTACAAAATGTCAACAAAATTATTTTTTTAAAACACTAAAACAATTTTGTACCTTATTTAGTCGCAAGAGCTACAAAATATTTTAAGCACTTTGACACATATTAAGATGAGACCGATTAAAGCAACTTTTTCGGATAATCTATAATTTCTTGGCTAGATTGCGGATGTTGCAGCCTTTTCTCGCTGTATTTTTGTCCAACCAGTCCAGCCCATCCGACTTATTCCCGCCTATGAAAAAATCTTCCCGCTTTTTTTCCACCGGCGCTAGATCAGGCACGTAATAAGGGGGGGGGGGGGGGGGGAGAGGAGGGGCGATGTATCGAAAGTTGCCTACATTCAGGGGGTCTGTATCTCAAATTGCCTACCTCATGCGGATCCATGAGCTGACAGGTAGGGGCGTTTTTATGAAGTTAACATATGTTGATGCTGATAGTTTGTTTAAATGTAGCTAGCTTACTTTATTGAAGTTTTAACGAAGTGTTGTCAGAGTACATCCAGTGTGCACCACTGGTCACTGTTGGATTTTCGGTGCTCGCGTTATTTCGTTTTTTCTACGTTATTTCTCCCTCCTCACTTGAAGATCGCTTCTCCCTACTCATAAAGAAAACCGAGGGGGTAATAGTTGGGTCACTCTATCTGTAATGAAGGCGTAATAGTATGCATAATAGGAGCCTAATAGCGTAATAGCCAAAATTCTCCTTATTTTCCTTAGTTTTGTGTCGTTTTTGGGTGTTTTGCCTGGTTTTGTCTCAACATGTACAATTTCGGAGCGTAATACACGTAATAGTCGGGTCACAGATTTTGTGAGTGAATATCCCCTCGTAAAAAACCGTTTTAGTTGGATCGGCACTCAGTGAAATTTTAGCTGCATTATCTATTTTTTTTTTTCTGTAAGGGAAAACGCTCTATCTGCTATGGCCGAACCCTAGTAGCTTTGACAGCCAAAAATTAGCCGATAGAGGTAATAGTTTCAGCTGGTGCCATATTAGCTGATAGCTCTTATAGCGGAATCTTTCTTTTTCGTGATATGGAATTCAATGTCATTTACGCTTCTTGTGCGTCGCTGTCTATTTTCGCCTGAAGTGGTCGTAGTATTATTGGCGCCAGTCTGAAGGCTGATAATGATACTACTTTGACAATTTGGCAAATGTCGATATCTCGCTCCGCCCCACTGCGCCCCGCGGCGCGGCGCCCTCCTCTTGGCAGCCAGCTCGCTCTGCGGCTAGCCCCGCTCTCTCCGTCTTCCTTCTCCTTTTTCTCCTCCCTTCTCTCTCCGTCCCCTACTCTCATATCCTCTCTCCTGCTTTACCTTTTTCAACCGCTGCTCCTTCACAACTGCAAATGGGAAAGGATAATAATAGTGACCATATTCAGCCTGTTTGCATCTTTGAAGACAACTGGAGTACACAAAGTCAAAGTTTCTTGTGTACTAAATACTCTACTCTGTCCCTGGACTGGGGACAATTTTGCATTCATGGCAAAAAGACGTGTAACTGGGTCCGGATACAGAATTGTCTCTTTCTATTCAGAAGGTGCTCGCCGCTCTCCCATTATTTTTCCCTGTGGGCAAGAATAGCGTCCCGGCGCTGCTGTAGGCGCACTAGTGGCTGTTCAACGGTCTGCACACTCTCCCTGCTCCGCCAGCTCTGCCCCCCCCCCCCCCCCTTACGGAAATACCGCCTCCGGTGGCGGCGGCGGCCCCCCCTGCGGCCGCAGGAGACGGAACCTTCGGTCAAAGGGAAGCTCGCAGAGACGCAGTGCGTGAGTTGTAGACCGCCTCTCTCTCTCTCTCTCTCTCTCTCTCTCTCTCTCTCTCTCTCTCTCTCTCTCTCTCTCTCTCTCTCTCTCTCTCTCCCTCTCCCTCTCTCTCTCTCTCTCTCTCTCTCTCTCCTCTCTCTCTCTCTCTCTCTCTCTCTCTCTCTCTCTGTCTCTCTCTCATCTCTCTCTCATCTCTCTCCCTCTCTCTCTCCCCCTCTCTGTCCTTCTCTCTCACCCTTTCTCTCCCTCTCTCCCTCCCTCCCCCTCTCTCTGTCTCTCCTCCCCTCCCACCCCTCCCCCCGCTCTCGTCTCCCCCAGGATTGGCCCTTTTCTCTACCCCTTCAGCAACAGTGTTTCGATGACATCTGCCCTCCCTGTCCCCCCGACCCCCCCTGCTTCCAGTCCCTTCGTCGCGCCAGTGCGCTATACATTTTACATGACAGTCAAGCGCCGGGCAGAGCGCCTCCTACTTTGTGGGAGTAAGATGTTGTGGCCCCCGCGGCCCCCGCCGCCCCCGCCGCCCCCGCCGCCCCCTCCGGCGTGAACCGACCCCGGCTGACCAAGGACCACCATACCCCACTCTGCCCCGTCCACGCGCGAACACGTCGAGCCGCCGCCAGCCGACCTGCTGCTGGAGTTTGTGTTTACCATACGAATCTGATCCCCTCCGCCACGCCCCGCCCCCACTACCCCTCACCTTTCCGGGTCCCTTTCCCTTCCCCTTTCACCCGTACATTACTACCCCCCCCCCCCGCTCCCTCTCCTTTTTCCCTTTCCCCGGCACCGACCTGACGCCTCTTTTGCGGAAGGAAAAGAAACCAGGGGCGTGCGAGGCCGGTCGGTCGGTCGGGTCGGAGCGGGAAAAAAACGGAGTGCAGAATAATTCGGCAAAAAGCGGAATCACCCGGCCGGCCTCGTTTCCTGCCCCCAGTCCCCCTCCTCCCACCCCCACCCCTTCCTTTTCCTCTCCTCGGGCTCTCTGTGCGACTGCGTATTTCACGTCTGTGTCTGTGAGTTGTTCCCCGCGCTCACGCGAGAGGGCGCAGGGCGGCAGCAGGGGCACGGCGCTGCGCCCGGCTGGCCCGGCCCGCGACGGGTTTGAACCTCCCGCGCCGCGGGGGACAGCAGGACAGGCCGACAAGCGGGGCGGGGCGGACCGGCGCGGAGAGCAGCAAGCAAGACGTTAAAAAAAATATATGCTGATGCGGGCGTGCGTCGGTGCGGAAGGGAAAGGGCGGGGCGGGGTAACAGACCGGTAACAGAGCCAGCAGGGGAAGGGGTAAGTGGGTAAGGCGCGGCGAGGGTGTCGCTGTGTCATGTTTTATTACGCGCTCGGCCGACGGAGTGGAGGGCGCGGCAAGCTCACTCACACCGCCCGCAAAAACACACGCGGACACACGCACTCCCTCGCTCTCTCTCTCTCTCTCTCTCTCTCTCTCTCTCTCTCTCTCTCTCTCTCTCTCTCACACACACACACACACACGGCATGCCCGCTGCCACCGCTACGCCCACGCAGCGAGCGATATATAGTCGAGCACACACTACATGCAAAGCGTGGACATACACATGTATACACACAGACAAGGCCTTGCTCCTTCCTACCAAAATACCCCGCCCCGGGGTGCACGCCACGTTACGGGGTGGGGGCCGGTGGATGGGGCTGCCGGGGGAGGCTCGCAACATGCGTCTTGGCCACGGTCAGCTACAACACCGTACCATCGGCGTGCATGTTCTGCGCGGCCCTGGCCTGGCAGCCTGGCAGCCGTCCGTCGTACACGTTTCATTACGTGGTGGTGTGGGTTTTGATCAGCGTAAACCCGTGGGCGGCGCGCTCAGTGGGTGTGTCAGTGCGCAGCCACGACCACGCCCTCTCCTCACCCACAGCCCCAGGGGCGTGCCAATGATGTGCCACAGGGGTATTAACATTTGAAAATCCACATATAGGAAAGTATTTTGTGCAGGTAACTTGGTATGAAACAATACTGACCACAAAGGTGTTCAACTGACGCGCACATTAAAGTGTTGCACACTACATTGCACACTTTTAGGTGCTTGACTGGAAATTTGCATACTAAAAAGTGTTTTACAGTAAATCTGAACATTTAAAAGTGTTTAACTTAAGGGTTAAACGTGCAGGTTTGGACACCGTAAAGTGTTCGAATTTACTCTTCAACACTTTTAAATATGCAAATTCACAGTCAAACGCCGAAAAGTGTGCAACGTATTGTGCAAGTAGTTGAACACTTTTGTTATCAGTGAAATTATTTTTACCATTTTGTAGCATAGTTTACAATGTTTTCAGTATTTATAAGTATTACCGCGTCATACCGAGATCAGGTGCGTGCACGGTATTTTGGAACAGAACACTCCCTCGTGATGTGGCTTCCCTTTTTTAAGCAGCTCCCTTCGTCCAGCCTGGCCCGCCCTGCTCCGCCCCGCCCTGCCCCGCCCTGCCCCGCTCATCCCCCAGGCAGCCTAAGGCCCCGCTCAAAGCTCCCTGACCTGACCCCGCCCCGGCGCGGCGCGGCGCGGCGAGGCGGGTGCCGCCGGGGGCCGTGGCTGGCGCCGGCCCGATGCCTGCAACGGTCGTGCGTCCGGGACGTGAAGGAGGACGAGGGCGAGGGGGGGTTGACGGCTTTGTGGTGGTTTGGGTTCCACGGACCGAACCAGGCCGAGGTGGGCAGCCTGTGACTCTTGTCGGGGCTGCGGTGTGTGTGCCTTATTGTCGTGGTCCTCCTCGTCATCTTGTTTGCCCCCTCTCCTCTCCCGGCCGCAGGAGATGGGACCCTCGGTCAAAGGGTAGCTCGCAGCGACGCAGTGCGTGAGTTGTGGCCCGTCTTCCTCTCTCTCTCTCTCTCTCTCTCTCTCTCTCTCTCTCTCTCTCTCTCTCTCTCTCTCTCTCTCTCTCTCTCTCTCTCTCTCTCTCGCTTGCTCGCTCGCTCGCGCGCGCACGCTCAAGAGACGTAGCTATTACACATCAGGGCAGACCTCTTTGCCCACAACTTGGCAGCACCACAAGTCGGATTTTATTCTTGAGATAAATCGTATTTAGACTGTTTGTCATCAAATTTTCTTGTCACTACTCGATTCCTCACAAAATCTACTGTTACAAGTGTTTTTAATATTTCGAAAAGATGCATGGATTACATTTCTACTTGAAATTGTGCCCGCGATCTGCGCTGTTGCCAAGTTGTGGGCAAAGAGGTCTATTCTGTACTCAAGGGCACTCCCAAAATTGCCGCTTAGTCAATGTTCGTGCATCTTGCACATTGCAAGAACATTTCTTGTGCCATGAACGGACTTTATTGGGTGCACTGTACATATTCCGGCTTCCACACTGCTGGAAGTGATCATTGTCCATCTCCGGGCCGTATAGGTTCGCATTCATCCGCATTCATCACCGGTCTCTAGCAGTGTAGCCTGCGCAGTGCGCCCTTAAAGTGGTTCGAGGGAATAAGCGTGCGAAAGAGGAAGCTTTGAACTTCAAAACCGGCTCGCCTTTGGTTCCACTTTTAAGGTCACCCAGGACCGAAATTACTATCTCAGAAACTAATTAGAAAATTTTTTGGGGGAGGGGGGGAGCTTTTTGTGTTTGACTAGAAACCTTCTCACCCACAATCCCCACTCTGTAGCTCAAAAGGTTCCTGAGTTATTGCGAAGAATGTATAATTTTAGAGGTCGACCATTTGAAGGCTATGCGCATTACATTTTGTTCCGGAAAGTTGGGTCTGTGATTTTCTTCATCAGAAAGGTCTAAACTACCTTTTCTTTTGACCGGATACTTTACATTTGACATTAGAAAAGAGTCAGAAATTACAAACTTTTTAAATGTTCAAAATTTAAAAAATTTGGTGAATTTTAAGTGTTTTTTAAAAATATTTTTGTTTGGGGGTGAAATTTTCAAAAAGTGGTCAATAGATTTTGTTTGTCTTGCCTCAAGTAAGAAAATTGGTTTAGACCCAATGCGCATGGAATTTTTTAATCATCCAAATGTTTACGTAACTTCTTTTTTTTTAATTTGGCTAACACTTTTCTTTGACATCATTTTTATTTGAAGGTGGTCATGTTATACCAAATTTGAATCGTTATCAAACAATCAGTAATTTATTTTGAATACTTTTCAGTTTGGTACTCTGTATGTAAAAATTGAGATTTTTCATCAATTTATCCAAAATTTGTTGATAATCTTGAAATTTTCAGTCCTGGGTGCCCTTAACACAGATAGGTGCAAGGTACGCGTTGCGACCGTCACGTGACATCTGAAAGTGGTGCGGGAAACATCGGAGAGCTGATCCGTCTTAATGAAAGAGCTAACTCTGGGCCCACCCATGCAAGCCGAGTTTGGACACCTTTCTTCTCGGGAGAGTGCCGCAGGCTCCGTCCTGCCCCGCTCCGCCCTGCCTCAGCCTGCCCCGCCACACCCCACCCACCACGCCCCGCCACGCTCCCTCTTCTAGGATCACATCGCCCATCTCAATTTACTGGCGTGGCGGAGACCTCGTTGTTGTCTGTAAGGGCCGCACGCCTTTCAACATCTCGATGACACGTTTATTTTCGAACCACCCAGATCCATTCTGTATCTCGCTTGTTCCGTTGCCATATCGGTGTGACGTCAAGACTGGGGTAAAAAGAAAGTAATGCGACATGTGTCACGTTATGTCATGCACGGAAACGTTTCATAATTCTTTCTCGTGGCAGAAAACGTTTGGCGTTGCACTCTGGTTCTGTCAGGAGATGCGGCCGTGAATAGGCATTGAATGCATTATGAAACGTTTTCTCACGAAACTGCATTAAAAACGTGACACATGTCACATACGTTTTTCTGCGATCGTCAGACTTGTCAGGAGAGCTGGTCTGCACCTGAGACAACAGAGAACACGCAGGAGCCAATGAAAATCTACGAGTCATCATTCTCGCTCCTATATAGGCGAGCATATAAGGGCAACTTCATTACTCTCTGGAATTTGAGAATTTTTTTCCCTCGCTCTATTTGAGAAAGAATTTTGTAACCTTACCCGAATAATGTGAGGATTCGTGTTCAAATAAAGTAAGGCTAAAATATCTTTTCTCAAATAGAGTGAGGCCAAGATAACCCGCTCGAAGAGAGTGATTAAGCATGGAAAGGCATCCTATCACATTTCGGGTGAGAAATTGTATTTGAGGCTTTGCCGCAGGCTTTGCATTGAGTATGCTGGTTTTGCCTATAAACGCTCTCGTATCGTAAGGTGTAATGCCCCCCCCCCCCTTTTCCATAGGGTAGGCAGACCTGCAACACTGCTACATGTTTTCTGTTACAAGGGGCACATCCGGTGCTGCGTGTCGAGCGGGGGGAGGGAGGGTGGATGGGTGGATGGTGCCATTCCGTCGTGTCTGCGGCGGGGCGGAGTGGGGCGTGGGGCGAAGGCCGTCTGAGTAGATTCCGTCGGGGGAGAGGCGCCGGCGCTGCTGACTGACCGGAGCGAACGCCGGAACCGAACCATCAGCTTGTGATTGCCTATCTGCACACGCCACGCCAGGCAAAGCCACGGCGGTGGCCCAGGCAGGGCCGGGCCAGGCCGGGCTGTCGGGCTCCGGGCGCGGGGCCGGCCCGGCCCGGCGGATACCCTGATTGTGAGCTGCGCCACGCTGCGCCACGCTACGCCACGCATCCTACTGGGATTGGCGGTTGTAGAGAGGGAGACAGAGTTGGAGAGAGAGGGTAGGGGTGCGGGGGGGGGGGGGGTAGATAGAGAGAGAAAGAGAGAGAGGGGGGCGGGGAAGGAGGGGAGAGACCAGAGCGCGCTGCGTTGGGAGGACGGATGTGGTCTGACATGGCCCCCGAGCAGGGCGTGGCGAGGCAGGGCGGGGCGGGGGGCGGGGCTGCTTGGTGGGGCTAGGCGGGGCGGACAGGGGACGGAGAGGCCACCGGGGGAAGTGAACGACCTTAATATCAGTACTGGCAGTACTGTGTGCAGTCTGCCCAAAAGAGACTGTCTTGCGCCGCCAGCAGGCTCGGCACCACGCCCCTGCCACCCTCTTTTTTTTCTCTCTCTTTCTCTTTTACGATGCGTGGGTTGCATCTGTATCCTGAAATGGCGTAGTGTGGTGAGTTCAGTGCAACGCACAGTAGGTAGGCCGCACTTGCTTACAGTTCTAATATTTCTTTAAAATTAAATGTTGTTTATCAAGGATTATTAAAACATCTACGTTATCTCCAAAGCCCCAACTACGCTATGCAGTAAAAATATCTTAAATGCATCATGAAATTTTACAGGGGGAGGGGCAGGCAAAAGACAATAATATAAATGAGTTTGAGCGAAGGGAGACAGCGGCAGCCTGGGCCGGAGCTGGGCTGGCAGCAGGCGTCAGGCAGTATATAGCGAGTGGCGAAAATGAGGCACAAGATTACGGTAGTTAAACTTTACTGTGCGCATTTAGCGGTCGGAAAGAAGGGGGGGGGGGAGGGCAGGAGAGGGGCTGCAAAAGGTGGCCCCGCCAGGGGTTGGGGGTGAGGGGTTGCGGGCTGTGCGTGTGCGAGTGTGCGCAGCCGTTGGGCTCGCGAGCGAGAACTCTACACCACCTCTCGATTTTTATCACGGGCTATAGATTTGGCCGGGCGAAACGGCATACACTCGATTCCCTCTCCCTGTTTGCACTTTTCCTTTTTTTTCTTTAACCGTTTCATTTCTCTTTCGCTCCATCGCGTCCGCTGCTGTTGTGGCACTTTCCCCGCCGGTAAGTGAGATAACGCCGCGCCCCTGCGAGCCTGCGGGTAGGCAGCGCCGCGGTGCACGGCCGGCGAGCGGGCTTGCCTACCCGGGGCGCTCACAGGCGCTCGTCCTGCGGGTGGCGTCGAGAACGGAGCGGAAAGGAATGGGAAAAATAAGATTCCGGGTGATTTCTTGTGTTCGGTCACGGTCGTCACGGCGCCCCAGCGGAGCAGCTCTGAGTGATGGGTGTTCCCCGCCCCGCCCCGCCCCGCCACGGTCCGTGGCGTATAGGGTGCAGTGGTGGGGCGGGGCGGGGCGGGCGCAGTGCAAGCTCCCTCTGCTCTCCTCCTTCTCGAGGACTGTCACGGCCAGCGAGCGCGCCGGGCTCATGATGAAGATGGCTCCCTGTGGCGCCCCTGATCGGGTTCCGCTCGGAGGGGCTGCAGGGGGCAGGCGGGGCGGGGTGTGGATTGGGCCTCCGGGGCGGGACGGCGGGCGGCCCATAGTGTTTGCGTGACAACGCCCTGTTAGAACGCCTCCGCCCGCCCCCGCTCTGCCACGCCCCGCCCCGCCCCCGCCTCCGCCCCCGCACTCTGCCCCCGTCACCCGACCTTAAACTTCGTCTCGCTGCCGCGCAACACCAGGTAGCCGTGTATTTGTTTACCTCCCGAGCTTGTGCTCGCTGGGGATCGCCACCAGACCGGCCTTATATCACCGGAAAGGAAACGAAATAAGTCGGGGTAAAGAAGTAGGTCGAGCGCGGGATTGCGTTTTAAATTGCGCGTTGAGCACCCCGTTGAGCTCTCGGAGGCGGATTTATCGACGTGTGTAGCATCCTCGGAGAGCGTGTATGTTCGGGAATGTGCTTAACAAGCTGTATACTAATTAGTCTAAAGTACTCGCTCGGCGCTCTCGCACTGTTTATTCCCATTATTCATTGCTCTCAGATTCCCCCCCCCCCCCTCCCTTTCGAGAGCTGCTGATTTGTCTCAAACGAGCCCCGTCACGTACCTCCTTTGTGACGATCCGGCCGCCTCGCTCCGCCTCGCGCCACCGCTGAAAGGAGATAGGTGGCAACCTGAGATATTAGATTGGATTCGTCGAGTGCGCGCGGCGCGGCGCGCGGCGTTCTAGTCGAGTCGGACAGGAAGAGGAGGAGGAAGAGGGGGAGGAGGAGGCGTGACGGGTCGAGAGACGCGACACTCGCTTTGACACCACCATCGACATGTGGGAGGCGAATCGGAACTGGAGGGTAATTAAAAATTCACGCGCGCTTCACCCGCCCCCGTTAAGGCCATGCCCTTGCTTCGTACCGCCTCGCCCCGCCCCGCCCCGCCGCGCCCGTTTTTTTTAAAATGTCTCTAGGAAGGAATGGTTTTCTACATAACTCGTCCCGTTCAGCACTGTCTGTCTCTCTGTGCAGGTGTACCTGGTGGGCCACACGGCGCCCGGGGCCGATGACCGCGCGCCCAACCCGACGCTGGCCAGCGGCCACGGCGGCCTCCTCGACCACCACAACACGCGCTTCCTCAAGCTGGTCCGGCGCAACGCCGACATCATCGTCGGCCAGTTCTTCAGCAACAGGCACTCGGACACGTTCCGCGTCGTCTACAACGACTCCGGTAAGGCCCCGCATGTGCAACGCAGTACATCAAGACCAATGTGTAGCCACGCTCTCTCAGTGAATCAGGAGATGATAGGCGTTATCCGATCCAGTCGATCCGCTCTCAATGAAATAAGAACATAATATTGTTTATTATTATTATTATTATTATTATTATTATTATTATTATTATTATTATTATTATTATTATTATTATTATTATTATTATTATTATTATTATTTTAAAATCTCTCATTATTTTACGTTCGGTAAGGCAAATGCAGCAGCCTAGCGCACAGAGGGGCGAGAACCGAAAAAAGGCGATTATTATTATGATATTTCTAAAGTTTTGAAAGAAGTCATAAAGTCAATATTATACACGTGACATTCTTCTTCAGAAAAGACCAGAGAACACGATTTGGTAGATTCCAACGAGAATCCAACCGACTTAATTCGAAATATTCTAATAATTAATTAGCAATAAATAACAGCTTATTAAAGCAGATTGCCGAAGGCAACGGAAGGCTTTTTTAAACACCTTGTTCTAGTCACATTTCTAGAGGAAACTCAAATGCTCTACACTTCCTATAGAAAGCTAAAATATATATTTTTAAAAAATCGTTTTGTCAGGGCTGTTTCGCGTCGACCCCTGATACACGAATTTGATGTACAGAATGGTATAATCGGATCTCCACCCTTGAGTTGAGTGAGTAGGTCTAGATCCACTCTTGCTGTCATGGATACTGACCTGAAGTCGTCACCCTCGTGTTCCACGCCCACACCAATTCCTCGTCCTGTAGTGGTGGACCAAACACATACGCACTCGAAAAGAAAAATACTAAAATCGATTTTTTTCGGTCTCGCCCTGCTGTGGAGCGGGGAGAGAGATGGAATAGCGCTCAGAGACTAAAGTACCAACAAAACCTTTCTTTTCTACGATAAGGGCTGGGGGGAAAAAACATATAGGGAGTCGGTTTGAGGGGAGAGGGGGGGGGAGGGGGGGTAGCAGAGGCGGAAAAGCCGATCAATGCTGCAGGAAAATTAATGTGGGGGGGAGGGAGGGGAAGGGGGGGGGGACCCTGGTCGAGTCGAGTTGGCCATCCGGAAGGGAATAGACTATTATTTTGGAGCTGTGCGGCGTGGCGGCCGCGCGCTGGGCTGGGCCTGGCCCGCCTGGCCCCGGGCCGGGCTGCCTTTGTGGGCTGTATGGCGACGTTAACGAAGAAATTGATCGGCTTGCGAAGAGCCGCGCTGTGCGTCGTGCTGCGGGGCGTGGTCCTCACAGAAGAAGCACGGGTTCAGTAATGGGTCCGTTTGGAAGCTGCTGGCCTGGATGCCGGCAGACTGTTTTGACAAGGGCAGTGTAAGGATCGCATCGCTGTGAGTGATGTTAACACTGCACCCCCGCCACCAGAGGGCAATCGCCTTCGGTCCCTCGCGTCGAATTTGATTACCAAACAGGACCAGCCCGGCCCGGCGACCCCCCCCCCTCCCCCCCCCTCCCCGGTCCCTTCTCCTCCCCGACCCCACCGCTACTGCAGCGCTCACCTCGCCTGTCTGCCGGCAGCCGGGTCAGATCGACGTGTTGTGAAATAATTGATTTGATGTACAAGCTTATTTCTGCCCGTCCGGCCTGGACCGATCCGGTCCGATCTGGTCCGATCCGCGGGCCGGTGCCACCATACATCACTCCGACAGTGTTGCCAGAAAAGAAGGCAAAATACTCCCTCGAATACATGCGCGTGGGGGCAGACGGGTATCCTGCCTACCAGGCAAAGTCTCTTCACATAGGACCTCATTTTTCCTGGTAGGCAGGCAGGCGGAGATACCCGTCCGCTTCACGCGGGTGTATTCGAGGGAAATTTGCCTACTGCCTACTTTCCTGGCAACTGTGCGCTCCGCGCTTTGCCCTCCTCCCCCTCATGAAGTGCAATGCATGGCAACACCTGTCTACCTGTGTGGCACTCTAGGTTTGGTGTTAAGCCCCCAAGCCCCACTCTTGACTAAACAGAGGGGTGGTGGTGGGTGAGTGCAGCATCTACATGCAGCCGTATAATGCCCTGAGTGATACTGCTGAAGCTCAGATAATATTGAGAGCCCTATAGTATTTAAAATCCCCGCCTTCGCAACAACCCCCTTCCCCCAACAACAAAAGACGGTGGAAACGGGTTGGCTTTGGAATAGAAACTGACAGAAAAAGGGAAAGAAGGGGGGGGGGTGAAAACTGGGGGTGCGGCGCCACTCCAGCCACATTGCTTGCGCCTGCTTGTCCCGGCTCACGGCTGACCGCTCCCTGTGTCGTCTTGCAGGGTCACCCGTGTCGTGGATGCTGATGCCGCCGTCGGTCACCCCCAGGAGGACGCAAGGCGGCTCCAACAACCCGGGCATCCGTCTTTACAAGTACGACAACTCGACCGGCAACGTGAGTAACTGAACTGTGCCTAATTCGTGCCACAGGAAACCGAAATGAACTCGTATCGCAGTGCGAGTCTAAGAAACCGAGTGGTCTTTCACTCAAAAAAATCAGTGTGTACCCTTAACAGAATCAGAAGGAAAAAAAATCAGAAAAAATAAAGAAAAAAACAGAAAAAAAAACAGCAGAAATTCAGAAAAGTCATTGTACGCTTGAATTTATAGTGAAGGATCCCTCAGTAAGAACCTGCGTGTGCTTATGTGCCAGGTGCTGGACTACTCGCAGTACTACTTGGACCTGAAGCGGGCCAACCGCGAGAAGCGCGCCGAGTGGCAGCTGGGCTACAACCTCACGAGCTACTACTTCATGAGGGAGGTGTCTGCGCGCTCCTTCCACCAAATCGCCGAGTCCTTCACGAGTCCCGAGGCCGGCCCCGCTGCCTTCGCGAGGTGAGGGGACGCAAACTACTTCACCTCTAACAATATCAATAATGCATCGGCTGACTTACCTGTACACCGCGTACAAGTGTCGCTCACTCGCAGTGTTCTTTACTTTTTTTCTGTCACTTTTGTCGGCAAGCGACAGCCCATAGTGGCCGTTCGTACACTTCCCATATCTAAAATTGTGTCAGGGAGTAATGCACTCTCTAGAGTCTTTTCTCTTACCTGCGAGCGATATTTGTACCTTTGTCTTTTCAGCTTACGAAGAACTACTCTCTTACATTCAGACCAATTCACTGCGAGCATTGCCTGGCATTGCACGCTCATGTTAGAGCAAGCTTTGAAAGCACGCTCAAAACTGGTGAAACTAAAGAGTAGTTGTACGCCCTTATTCAAGCGTGCAAGAGCTCATGCGCTCTTTTTTTCCCATCTAAAAGCGTGGACGGAATTGCCTTAGAGCGTAGTTGTACGCTTCAAGAAGAGTGCAAAGTGCGGAACGCTTGAAAAAGGCGTTCAACAACGCTTTAGTTTCACCATTAAAGCTACAGTCTAGCTGTTCTCAACCTTTGGGGTCGCGATATTTTTTAATTTACTTTTTGTTTTTGTTTTTGTGGGGTCGCGTTGAGGTATGTGGGGTCGCCTGGGATCGCGGTTGCGGCCGCCGGCCGGCCTCCGATACGTCATCGCCTGTGCGGAAATTCGGGAAATCCGCCAAGGAAGCCATTGACAAATAAAAAACACTCTCAAAAAAACATAACTTTGCTTTTAAAATTTATTTTTATGGAGGGGATGCGGGGGTTGCGGGTGGGGGGGTTGACATGGGGTCGCGAAAATATTGGTCACTCATTTCTGGGTCGCGAGCTTAAAACGGTTGAGAACCGCTGGTCTAGAGGTGAACATATCTCAGACCGTTCCCAGCTCCCACCGTGCACGTGCATCCCACTCTCACACACTGTACAGTCTGCAGTGTTCACGACAGTGGCATGCGTACACTTGAATTTCAAGTGTTAAAACTCTGTCCGAGCCACTTCGTGTTTGTTTTTTAATTGAAGTGTTGGGTGGTTTCGACAGGTACTACCGGGCCAACTCGGCGTTCCTGTACGACAGCCCGGCCAACTGCTACCCCCAGTGCCAGCGCAGCCACTACTGCGCCATCACGTGCCTGTCGTACAGCGACTACCGGGCCTGCATGGAGTCCCCCGCCTCGGCGCTGCCCTCCTCCGGGGCCTCCGCGCCGCGCCGCCTCGACCGCCTCCTCCTCCCCCTCTTCCTCCTCTCCCTCCCCTCCCTGCTGCCCGGCCCGGCCCCCGCCGCGCTCCTGGCCGCCGTCAGACCTTCATGATGGACATGACCCACCTGGCATGCTTGCCTCGGCCCGTCCCGCCGACGGGACGTACTGCACTAAATGTTTAGCTTCAAATAGAGAGAATAATAAGAGGGAGAGATTTTTCACGAAAAAAAGTTTTAAGATTACAAAATAGTGTTGTGTGGACCAATAAAGTATTTATTGCCGCTGTCGAGAGAGAAGTTGAAGAAGAAAATTTGATATTTTGTAAAACGTAGCAGGGAACAAATCGACGGGGCAGGGATGAGCAGCCGCAGCCCAGCCGCATGATAGTGAAGTGGGAGTTACAGTGCGAGTGTGTGCGAGCGAGAGAGTCGGTGTGAGTGTCAATGTGAGTCTGAGTGTCAGTGTGAGAGTGTGACCCCGTCATGGGCGCAAAGGCATAACAGCTGCTCTATATTTTACAAAAATGGTGATACTGTGTATAATGAACAAACATTTGCCAAATAGGATTTAAAAAAAAATATTATATTGTATAAAGTCATTCCTTTGTGTTTTGTGGCAATTCCCGTATGCTAGATAATATGTCCCTCGCCACTTGGGGCGGTGGTGATAGGTTAAACTCAGCCGCGTCTAGCAAACCTGGTATCAACTGGCCAAAACAAAAAGAAACTGGACGTCGCAACTCCCCCCCCCCTCCTTCAATTCCTGGAATGTGTTTTTTTTTTTTTTCGGCCCGTCGTCCTCGCCTCAGCCAATGTGGCCTTTCACGGTGTGACGGAAGGGAGGAACGGTTGGGCCGGGGCCGCCGGGGCTGGCCAGGGTCGGGGATTTGGGGCGCGCGGCGCGCGGGCCTCTCTCTCTCTCTCTGTGTGAATCGAAGACTACCTCCAGACGCGTCTGCCGCCCGGGCCGGAGCCCAGAGCTATCAATCATGTTGTGCATCCTCATCCGTCATACCGGCCCGACCAGCCTCCTAATTCACCCACCGCCCCGCTCCCTCCTACCCAGGTCCGCCCCGCCCCGCCCCGCCCCGCCCCGCTCCCGGCGAGCCGCGGGCTCTTCTCCCCCGCATCGCTTGGTCTCTTTGATTACCGGTCCTGCCGGCAGGGCCGGGCCGCGCCCCGCCGCACTGGGGCCGAGCGAAGCGCCCCGCCCCGCCCCGCCCATGTGTGCCCCAAAGTCTGTGTAAACGGAGCCGCGCTGCGCCGGACTGGCGGAGAGACGGTTAGCGTCGCTCGACAGACAGACGCCCGCCCCGGGGACTTCCCCCTGCCTCCGCCCTGCAGCTCGGCTCGACGCAGCACTATACTAGTGAGGGGGGCCTCTATCGGAGTCTGCGCGATTTTAAGTTGTTTCTATGCAAATCGCATGCAAATGATGTGACATGCTGCCGGGGCGGGTGCGCTGCCGCGTTAATGGATAAATAATATTTGTCCGCTCGGTACGCGTGTGCCTTTAGTCGTGGCCATCTCTGTGTACATAACTAGTTTATTGGTGGGGGTGCCTTGCCTCATCTCAGCTTGAATCGGTCCCTACCCAGTTGCCTGCCGGTGAATGTACGGCACGGAAAGTGTGTTTTCCTGTGTGCTCTCCCCCTTCATGCGACACTGTGGTATATTTGTAATTTAATTATAGCTGTAATATTTTATGTCTTTTTTGTGAATTGGCCATAACTGCTTTTGAGGGGTGAGGGTATAGCAGAAAAACGTATTTCCTAATTGACGAGAGATGTTTTCATATATTTGTTTTTGTTTAATTCTAATCCTTCAAAAGGTATATTTTAACGTATTGTACATATGATATTAGATAAAGCTCTGAGTGTATGTGGAATGAACGGATCCTTAGTGCTAGGGCAGGGATGGGGTATTGAAAAAAAAAACTACTTATGTGTGCGAAGCCGATTGCAAGATGATATTTTCTTCTGACTGAATGTTGTTCTTTTTGTCGTTTTAATTTAAACGCAGTGAAATGTAGGTGATTTTACTATCTGTGAAAGCTACATGTGAACATTTAATTAATGTCTTTCTAAGACCAGAAACAACATGCCTGTTTGTAATGGAATTTGTTTTATGTATATTGCATAAATAAATACTATCGTCAGTTTGCTATTTAACCATGCTGTTAATTGTGACCTAAACCAACACATATCACATCTTAGCTGGTATACGAACAGAACAACGTCACGAAGCCCATCATGTTGTTAACATCAAGACTAATATGGGAAATGATAAAACTTTACTTCCCCCTCGAAGGTTTTTTTTTCCCTTCTTTTTTTCGGTCACCGAGGTTTCTATTTCTCAGCAGCAGAAAGCCGACTCATATACATTTTTTGAAGGCTTGCGTCCTCTACCGCAACGGCCCAGCCGCGCGGCCCGTCGCAACCTGACGTCACTGCTCTACTAGCGGAGTTGGGCGCGACAAACCAACGTGTCAAATTACATAATTGGATTTGGTAGTCATGCGGCCCAGCTGCCTGCCAGCCCCGCCAGCCCCGCCTGCCCCGCCTGCCCCGCCCCAGCAGGCACTATCGTTATTGCGTACCGCGCTGGAAACACATCACTCTACAGCGGAACACTCTTTAAAGCTTACGGTGAATTCCACTGTAAGCTACGGTGAACTTAGCATCACCGTAACTTACGGTGAATTTTCACCATAAGCTACGGTAGATTACGGTCATGCCTCCTGATTCACCGTAAGCTAAGTGACATTCACCGTAGCTTACGGTAAATGTTACCGTAGCTTACGGTGAATGTCACGATGTCACCGTAGCCTACGGTGAAATCCTCCGTAATTACGGTGATGCCAAGTTCGCCGCAGCTTACAGTGAAATTCACCATAATCTTTGAAAAGTGAAGATATTCCTCGGCCCGTAATACATAGCCCTTCCTTCAGGTACGTAGCGATGAGTACCTCTTCGAGCAGCCGGCCCGGCCGACGCCATCCGAATGTTAAGTCCCTCGGCGCGCCCAGCCCAGCCCAGGCCGGGCGCGTCTGCTCCGCCCGCTCTGCCATCGGGATGCGGGGTGTACTTGGGTGTACTCGGGTGTACTTTGCGGCGATGGCCCCGGCGGCCTCGGCTCGCCATGCCAAGGGCGATTCGGCCATGTCTTGGCAGCCTGACGAACTGAGCGGAGACGTATGCAATTACTTGGCTCAAAGACCACTTCCGCTGAGACTCTTCCATTATTCAGGGGGTGAGGAGAGGAGAGGAGATGTGCGGGAGGAGAGTAGGAGTGGGGCGGGCGACGAGACGGTGGCGGAGGAGGTTGGGGGTGGGGGGTGGGGGGTGAAGGACGGGTCGCACCAAGTCTCACGCCAAGAAGCGCGCGGTCGGCTGCAGTAGGGGGTGAGGGTGGGCGTGAGGTAGTGGGGCAGGGCAGGGCATGGGCCAGCCCGGGCCGGGTGTCCTCGCAGAGGGT
This sequence comes from Frankliniella fusca, assembly GCA_029379305.1. NCBI lineage: Eukaryota > Metazoa > Arthropoda > Insecta > Thysanoptera > Thripidae > Frankliniella > Frankliniella fusca. Next base: position 774,655 of record JAHWGI010001437.1, read on the forward strand.
CTGTGAACTACGCCAGGCGAAGCGCTCCTTCCCCCTTCCTCTCTCCGAGACGTCCCTATCTCTCTCCCCCTTTCCCTCCCCCTCTCCCTCCCACCCTCCCTCCCACCCTTCCTCGCTCCCTCGCTCCCTCGCTCCCTCCCTCCGTCCCTCCCTCCGTCCCTCCCTCCCTCCCTCTCTCCCTCCCTCTCTCCCTCCCTCCCTCCCTCCCTCCCTCCCTCCCTCCCTCCCTCCCTCCCTCCCTCCCTCCCTCACTCACTCACTCCCTCCCTCCCTCCTCCACCTCATCTCTCGTTTTGTCCGCAGCGCTTCGCCCATCAGGTATTTGCCGCACGTTTCAAGGCCCCTCCGCTTTTACATAAGGTACCGGTGGGTAGCGGGGGGTACCGAGGGGGGTGGGGGTGGGTGGAGGATGGGCATCAGGAGGATAAATTTAGGATATATCCTCCAGTAGGAGGTCGGCGGCGAAATGAGCCCGCCTCGCGCACAACCGCCACCGACAGCTGGATAGCGGCCCGATTCAACTACATAATTTTCATCTACAGTGGTTTCGAGTTTTCAGAATGTGCGAAATTCTGTTCGACACCGCGTTGGTGAGTTTCCTCGTCTTCTGAATGTTCCCTTTCATGTAGAGCAGTATTTTTCCCCTCGCAAATCTCATCTAATAAAATTTAGTTGAGCTTTGGAAAAGTGTGGAGATCTCTTTTATACCAAGAAAATTTGTCAGTTTTTGCTACATTGTATTTTCTAAAAAAATTCGCACGCTTCGCTCGCATTTTACTAACCGAATCGATACACAGTACTTTAAAGTGCGGAATTTTTTTTAAAAAACGGGGGCTAGTAGTTAGGGGGAATGTTAACAGAAACACTGATTGGCGTGACAAAAGTCAGAAGCCTATCAAAAAAGGTCAATTTTTGCTTCTTTGTTAAAAAAAAAAAGAATTCCGCTTCTTTCGCTCGCGTTTCGTTGATTAAATCGATATGCGGTACCTAAAAGTCAGGGAAATTTTTTTTTAAAAAGGGAGGGGGGCAGCGGAAATCAGGGCAAATTTAAATTTTAAATTTGTTGCAACCCTGCACACCTACCACACACACACACAACACACACACACACACACACACACAGCTGTGACCTCGACCGCACCCTCGGATCAGGCCTGGAGCCGCCCTGCGGGAGGCGGCGGGAGGTCACTTCCTGGAACGCTCTTGTGTACCCGCAGACGAACCCCCGAGCCCAAAGGGGTTGGCAATCGCACTTGAAGGGCTTAAGAAGATGGCTTGCTTGCGTGCCAATCGAAGCGTACGCTGTATCTGTGCATCTGAGAAATATGGCGCTGGGGCGCTGGGCCTTGGCCCTGAGTAACCCAATTTGGACCTGAGGGCCGGGTGTGTAAGTGCGCTTGTCTCCTGACTGAGGGCGGGCCAGGGGCGGTGTAAGGTTACTTGTCCCTCATTGCCCGTGTTATGCCTCCTGGTCGGGTCTTGTTATCCTGTCTAACGAACAGGGTGCGGGCCGGGCCGCGCGGGGCGAAGCCCGCTCCATACGCGCCAGGGCGCATGGCGCTAACTTACCCTGCTCTCTTCAGGCCCTGCCCCCACCCCACCCCCTCCTCACTCAGCGAATGTCCTTCATCAGCGGAGGAGAGAATCCGACGGCTTTTTCTTGGCTTAAAAAATACGCCCTGTGGCAGCGGCGCTCCACTGTGCCTGCAGCAGCGTTGCTAGAATGGTAAGCAAGTAGCCAGAAGCACGATACCGTTCTTGGTTAGGTAGAAATTCGGAATCCTATTCGGAAAGGAAAAGTCTTCTGCATGTTTGAGAGAAAATCGTGCGAAACGAGCCGTATTCAACCCGGAGTTCAGAAGAGTCGAGGAGGTGACCTCCTCGAAATCGGCTCCTGGTACCAAAAGATTTTCGGAAGCTATGTGGTGCTTGCAGTGTCGCTGACAGCAGTAGCCTGTGGTCTAGTGGTTAGAGCAACGGGCACCTGCTCGGAAGCTCTCGGGTTCGAACCCGAGCGCCGCAAACGTTCTGCTCTTCCTTTTGTAATTTTTAGCAAAGGTCTTGGAAGAGAAGAAGAAAACCTTTTTTCTCCGAGTTGTATGAATTTTATTTATACAATATTAATTATTTTTTCCATCAGAATCATTAAAAATGCAAAGGCTATAGCCTTTGGAAATTTGACCAAAAATCGATAGTCTCAGGTCACGCTAAAATTCACAGGGAATCCTCTGTAGGCACTGCGAAACATATATCAGTAGCCAGAAGCACGATACCGTTCTTGGTTAGGTAGAAATTCGGAATCCTATTCGGAAAAGAAAAGTCTTTCGCGCCCGCCCGGCTCGTCCAGGCCGGTAGATACAGAATCCTTTTCGCATCGGCCAGAAGTGTGCGAACCGACAGCCTAGTGGTTAGCATACCCGTCCCCCGTCCCAAACCAACTAGGCTGTCGGGACGCTTTTGTCGTGTTCGAATCTCGGTCGATCATCCTTTTTTTTCCGACGATTTTCGGATGATTTCATCGTCGGGGGTTGGTCTGGGGGTGCACTATAGTCCACCTGGACACGATACCGTTCTTGGTTTGGGAGAAATTCGCTTTTTACGCAAGGAATAGTGAATTGTTCAATCGGCGCCTGATGGATAGGCAACCCATTCGACGCCAGCCCGCGCCTGCATGTTTGAGAGAAAATCGTGCGAAACGAGCCGTATTCAACCCGGAGTTCAGAAGAGTCGAGGAGGTGACCTCCTCGAAATCGGCTCCTGGTACCAAAAGATTTCCGGAAGCTATGTGGTGCTTGCAGTGTCGCTGACAGCAGTAGTCTGTGGTCTAGCGGTTAAAGCAACGGGCACCTGCTCGGAAGCTCTCGGGTTCGAACCCGAGCGCCGCAAACGTTCTTCTCTTTTTTTTTTGTAATTTTTAGCAAAGGTCTTGGAAGAGAAGAAGAAAACCTTTTTTCTTCGAGTTGTATGAATTTTATTTATACAATTTTAATTATTTTTTCCATCAGAATCATTAAAAATGCAAAGGCTATAAGCCTTTGGAAATTTGACCAAAAATCGATAGTCTCAGGTCACGCTAAAATTCACAGGGAATCCTCTGTAGGCACTGCGAAACATATATCAGTAGCCAGAAGCACGATACCGTTCTTGGTTAGGTAGAAATTCGGAATCCTATTCGGAAAAGAAAAGTCTTTCGCGCCCGCCCGGCTCGTCCAGGCCGGTAGATACAGAATCCTTTTCGCATCGGCCAGAAGTGTGCGAACCGACAGCCTAGTGGTTAGCATACCCGTCCCCCGTCCCAAACCAACTAGGTTGTCGGGACGCTTTTGTCGTGTTCGAATCTCGGTCGATCATCCTTTTTTTTCGACGATTTTCGGATGATTTCATCCTCGGGGGTTGGTCTGGGGGTGCACTATAGTCCACCTGGACACGATACCGTTCTTGGTTTGGGAGAAATTCGCTTTTTACGCAAGGAATAGTGAATTGTTCAATCGGCGCCTTATGGATAGGCAACCCATTCGACGCCAGCCCGCGCCTGCATGTTTGAGAGAAAATCGTGCGAAACGAGCCGTATTCAACCCGGAGTTCAGAAGAGTCGAGGAGGTGACCTCCTCGAAATCGGCTCCTGGTACCAAAAGATTTCCGGAAGCTATGTGGTGCTTGCAGTGTCGCTGACAGCAGTAGTCTGTGGTCTAGTGGTTAGAGCAACGGGCACCTGCTCGGAAGCTTACGGGTTCGAACCCGAGCGCCGCGAACATTTTGCTCTTCCTTTTTTTTTTTTTTTTTTTTTTTGGGGGGGGGGGTAACTTTTTAGCAAAGTTCTTGGAAGAGAAGAAGAGTACCTTTTTTCCTTCTAGTTGTATGAATTTTATTTATACAATTTTAATTATTTTTTCCATCAAAATCACTAAAAATGCAAAGGCTATAGCCTTTGGAAATTTGACCAAAAATCGATAGTCTCAGATCACGCTGAAATTCACAGGGAATCCTCTGTAGGCACTGCGAAACATATATATTAGTAGCTAGAAGCACGATACCGTTCTTGGTTAGGTAGAAATTCGGAAACCTATTCGGAAAAGAAAAGTCTTCTGCGCGCGCCGCAATTATTTTTTTCTCCGATTTTCGGATGATTTCACCTTTGGGGGTTGGTCGGGGGATGCACTAGAGTCCGCCTGCACAACCCCCGTTAATTTGGAGCAAATTTCATTTTGGACCAAAATCCCTTAAAATGGAATTTGGAATTTGACAAAAACTCGAAAGTCTCAGATCACGCCAAAGTTCACAGGGAATTTTCTTCACGTACTCTTTAAACATGTTTCAGTCGGCAGAAGAACGATACCGGTCTTGATACGGAGAAATTCGCCTTTTACGCGATGAAAATTGAGTTGTTCAATGGGCGCCTTATGGATAGGCAACCCATTCGATGGCAGGCCCCGGCAGCGCGTTTGAGACAAAACCGTGGCTTGCCAGGCCTAACTCTACGTGGAGCTCAGCAAAGGCGAGGGAGGAGATAACCTCCTCGGAATCGACTCCTGGTACCAGAAGATTTTCGGAAGCGGGGGAAGGTCGCGGTCCGCGGATCCTTCCCGCTGGTAGCTCGCAGTCCGCGAAGGACCCGCGGTGGATCCGCGGTAAGTCCGGCAAGTCAAGTCAGTCCGGTAAGATAATCCGTGTGCATCATGGATGTGTGTTGTTCATAAAGCTTTGGAGGTTCTCCTACTCGGCCCGGCCCGCGCCCGCGTCTGTGTGTCGTTGCTGTCTTTACGAGCGACAAGGCCCGTCCCGCTGCAGCGGGGGGACTAGGGTAATGTTCCAGCTCACCCCTCTCGGGCCCCGCCCCGCCCCGCCACCCGCCAGCTCCCTTCCCTTCAGCGTTACGAGAGCAACAATAACACGGGGCTATCTCTGGTCGCGCTTAGCTCTCATGACTGACGCGCTGCAGGCGCGACTCCACGCCAGCCCCCCCCCCCTCCCCCCCGCCCACCCCACAGGCCTGCACCGAGCAGCCTATCATCCCGTCAGCAGAACTCAGCGGAAAAAAAAAGCGTTCTAATGAAACACTTACAATGTCAGTTTCAATTTGGTCTAGTGCAAGTCCTGCCAACTCGTTAAGAAACATTGTAAAAGTTTAAAAACAAAGCAAAAGTATTATTTTTAAAGAATAAAATTTTTTTCGGTCTCGTTGCTGGTATCTCGACGAGATACTTTTTGTGGGGTATCCTGGTCCCTTAAGTAAAAATTATTAGCTTAAGAAGGCAAATTATTTTGATTTCATTTATATGTGATACTACAATTGTCTTATTTCCATTATTAATTTTCAAGATGACAGTGATCAGTTATGACAAAGATGAGGCCAAAACAGGTGATACAATTTGCATCAGTTCCACAATTCAAGTGAAAATATTCCATAAGGGTTTGTTGATTGAAACTTTGACTATAGCTTTTCTAGTTGTATAAATTATTCTTAGTTATAAATCTTTTTTCATATCCATTAAGTCATTCACAATTTAAAAGTAAAATAAAAAGTACAATCTTCTTCGTGAAATCCTGTTTTATGGCCTATGGAGTCTGACTACATTACATTCTTAGACTTGATCGGATATGAAATAGTATTTTCTTACCAGCAAAAAAACAGCAACATTCACTTGAATAATCCAACACATTCATTGAGGGCTCTGACTGGGAGGTACAACACAATTTCAGTGAACTTGCTCTGGTAGTGGTACCTAAAACATACAAACAAAGCAAAATTACTTTTTCAGTATGGCTGCTGCTATTCATAGTTTTTATAGTTAGGCAATAATAAAAACAGCAAAACACTGTAGTCACTATAGCAGTGATTACTCGTGAAAGCAGTGGCAGAAAACAGAAGAGGGATATTTTTCTGATAAAGTTCCGCCAATAAGCAGGACCGTGCTTGGCAAATTGAAAATAATTGCAAAGAAAAAGAGTAAATGTTTATGTATGATGAACATAAAGAAACTAGTTCAGTGAAAAAACTGAAAGCTTTGTACACATCCCAAGAGAACCCAAATTTGACCCAAAAAACGCAAACAAAGGTGAAATTTGAAGAAAAGTTTCGTACCATCGTAATTGTTGATGTCGATGTCTGTTTAGCAGACGATAGCAGACGAGGATGAGGAGGACGTGACGACGACGACAGAGGGGAGGATGGCAGAGGGCCAGGGGCGGGGCGTCAGGGCGTAAAGCCATATCAACAACAGGCGATGACCAAAACCAAATCGCTTATTTTCAGTTCTAGTGTGTTCTGTGAGTGTGTGAAGACCCCCCTCCCCCCCGTGAGTGTGTGGGGGTAATGTACATGTACATACATCAAGAATTTATTTATTGTTATGAAGTGAACTGAATGTCTGCTGTGTTACCATTTCGAAGGGATAGCGGCCATGACAGACGACTTTAATCTGTCTATGCTGGTAATGGTATACCAATGTATGAATTGGGACAGAAAGTATTGTGTACAACATTGAGCAAGTAGCCCCTCAGACAACCAGAACCAGACTGATGGAACACGGAGCAGCAGTTCACGATAGGAGGAAAGATAGCTTGCCAAATGGCGTATGGAAAGTGCACTGAAGTGAGTACATGAAGCCAATGGTTCATTGTGCTGTGGCACATTTGATTTTCAAGTGAAAATTTTCATGGATACTCAGGTTAGAATTGTGAATAAATGTTTTGAACTTTCTGTCTAGATGAGTGTCTTATGAACTTTGCGATGAATGAGTATTTAACTTGTTGACTTTTCCGGCATGGGTGACTTATGAATATCAGTATTTGAGGTTTAATTACACTAGTTGATACATACAACCATTCACAAGGACACATTATAATACAAACATTTTGATACTGCATTTTAAATTTAGCTCAATGTTCATTTAAGAACGTATTGATATAAAGGAGTACGGTTTGAGCTTAAAAAAGCCTCATGGGACAGGTTTATTCTTCAAAAGTGAAATATTGTGAAAAATTAAAAAAAATATTGATCATGCGCAAAAGTAAACACTTGGTCAAGCGAAAAACTTAAACATTAGATAATGCGCAGTGTCCTGCGCATAAGTTTATGTTTAGGGTGAACTGCGCATCAGTTTATGCGCAAACTTTTGACAGAAGCTCTTGCGCACCATTTGATGCGTAGAACTAAACATTTGTTTTACCAGTGTTCTGCTGCGTCCTGTACCGTTCCGGCGCTTCAGCGACATCGACCCCTCGAAGAAAACAAGAGAATTGATTTCACATTCATTTGTAAATTCACGGTAAACACTGTCTTATTTTATTTATTTTTTAGGAAAAAGGGAAAACTTTTAGGATCACACTCAATTAGAGAAAAAGAAAATCATATTTTGAAGAAGTCTTCTCAAAAATTTGGGGAACTTTCCCCATTTGTTGAGATTTTCTCAAAAAACGAGGAGTTTTAATAACATTAAGTGGGATACTCAAAGTCTTCTCTTTTTCCTCAAAAAATCAGACATTGTTTTCACCGTGTGTCCAACTTTCTTTTACTATATGCTTACGAAAAGAGCAATGACACGAGTATTCTGAAGTAAAGACACTGAATGCGCATTTTGCGTAACAGTTACCAGCGTAGCGAGACATGTCATATTTTCCTTTTCTTAGCCGAAAAAAAAACATATTTAACAAAAAAAAATTAAGGAGAACGGGGAGGTCCGGGTCGAGGTCACAGGCAGGGCCAGGCGGGGCCAGGCAGGGTCAGGCAGGCGCGGCCGCCCCGCCCCGCCCCGCCGCAGGCAGCCCAACTCACAACGGCCCCCTGATGACCTATTCCCAAATTTGTCACCGAGTTGGCCGCCGCCACAGAGGGGCTCGCCTCGCCACGCGCGGGCCCGCCCCGCCCCGCCCCGCCCCGCCCCGCCCCGCCCCGCCCCGCCCCGCCCCGCCCCGCACGACTGCTGCTGCTGTGTTTCTCCTCGGCGGCAAAAGAAGCGAAAGCCGCCTGAGGCTGGGGAGGCGGGAAGCGGAGGGCCGAATAAGAGTGAAATAGGGTGCGGGTGAGTGGATGTGAAGGGAGGGGAGGGGATAGCAGGGGATGGGGATGGTCGACGCGCCGGTCCGGTACTCGCGTGGCAGAGCGACGGAGTGGAGGATGGTGGAGGACGAGGATCCATCGGGATTAAAAACTTGTCTGCGCCTCTCTCTCTCTCTCTCTCTCTCTCTCTCTCTCTCTCTCTCTCTCTCTCTCTCTCTCTCTCTGGCGCGCGCGCGCGCTGGATGGCACCCTGTCCACACAGCTGGTGTCGCGAGACAACTCTCAGCTCCCTTCAACTTTCTCTCCCTTGCCCCTCCCGCCCCGCTTCGTCCCGCAGCAGATCCGAGCGCCGTAGCGGGGATCAAGTGAGTGGACTGTGTTGGGACTGGATTAGACAGAAGAGTCTTCACAGAAAGCAAAACGGACCAGGATGCTCGGCGGATGAAATTGTCAGAGGGTCGGAGTGGGAAGTGCCGCGCAAGAGAGATGAACTCTCGCGAAAAGACTGATAAATTCCCTCGTGGCGTGTCATTGAAAGACTGCTGCTGCGTTCAACAGCAGTAATATTACTGATGGAACACGACACCACCCTCTCATTTCCTTCTATTACGTACTTTTTTTTTTTAGGTCGAGGTCCTTAGCAAAAGAAGCGCCACAAGGCGGGGTGGGGCAGGGTGGGGGGGTGAGGGACTGGCGTGCCGCCCCCGCGTCACCCCAGCACTTGTCGCCACCCTTGAAGCGGCGAGGGCGAGGTAGACGAGCTCAAGTGCAAGGAAAACCATCGGGTGCGAAGGTTCGAGCTCATTTATTTTCTTTGGCTTGCATTTCACCCTTCAGAGTTGTGCCATCGGTAGTCGCAGTGCAGTCAGTTTTTAGGCCCCCGTTAGGGGCGCCTATTGCTCACGCCCGTGAGTTTTTTAATTAATTTTATGAACGCAGCCAATCGTGCAGAGCCGATTTGTACAAAATTACAATGAAATATACTACGAAAAATTAGAAATTTTTTGAGATATATCTGATGTCAAACTGTATATACGTTTTTGCATCGAATGAATTTTCATCTTCAGTTTCTATGGTAATTACGAGCCGAGCAGCCAGGCCAAGCCGAGCCGGCCACTAAAATTATTTCGCGGCTTTTGCCAACCAGTAAAACAGATCGCCTACAGTTTGTGTACTGTTAAAAGTTTATCGTGATTTCCCCTCGGATTTCCCAGCACTTCCTCGATACGGAACAATTGTGAAATCCCAACACTCCTATCTGTTATCAAAAAAGGACCCTTTTGCTGCCTCAAAGCGAAATATTTTGTCGGTCAGTCGACCAATTTTCGAAGCCAGTCTATTTAAAATACAGAAGGCAGTTGTAATTTTCCGATGAGTTCTGGTAAAAATACAGAGGACAGTTGAAATTTCCCGAAGAGTTCTGGTTAAAATATAAAGGACAGTTGTAATTTACCTAAGAGTTCTGGTTTAAATACAGAGAACTGTTGTAATTGAACGAAGAGGTCTGGCAACTTTTTTTCACAAAAGCTGTGCTGTGAATTTCCAACATTGTTTTTAACAGTGTGTTGGAAATGTGAGGTGAATACAATTAAATTTTCAGGCTCTAAAAAGGAGTCTTACCTCAAAAATTTTTATTTCTTCTACATTTAATGGTAAGATTATGGCAAATGAGAATTTAGAACCCCTCACACCGGCACGTTTACACAGAGTTCAAATTTCTTGATAAACTCAAAAAATAACTTCCTTTCCCTATGAATCTCAGTCACAAAAATAATCTAGAATCGGTAAACACCTTCAAAGATTAGATTCCAAAGAACACACAAACTCACACTTCACTCCACCATGACAGAGAGAGAGAGAGAGAGAGAGAGCGAGAGAGCGAGAGAGAGAGAGAGAGAGAGAGAGAGAGAGAGAGAGAGAGAGAGAGAGAGAGAGAGAGAGAGAGAGAGGGGGGGGGGGGGTTAAAAACGGAAACAAAAGCACTCTCGGTCAATCAATCAGCGTGGTCGGGGCGGCCGCTCACCCCTTTCCCTTTCCCCTTCCCTGTATGCTGACGGGGCGGGACGAGGTGCTGGCTGGGGCCGGGCCCGGCCGGCAGCTCACCGCGAGGGAGAGCGGCAGGCCCAGGCCCAGGCCCAGCTCCAGGTCCGCTCCTCCGGGTGGCATCTCTCAGCCGGCCTGCTATTTAGTTTAGTGCCAATACATTACATCAGAGCAGAGCACTGGGGAACCGACTTCCTGATAGCGACGCAAAGTGCGTGCGTGGCGTCCTCGTTCCATCGTTTGAACTTAAATAGTACGACGAAATGGTGAGGTGGCTTAACAAATATATTTGAGCGCCGCCAGTGGTGCTTCCGGCAGTGTGCGAGCAGGAGCAGAGTGTAGCCCGGCCCGGCCCGGCAGAGCCCAGCTGTATTGATGTACAGGATGTGGAGCAGCGCAGTCGGCGGGGCGGAGAGGGCGGGGCGCGGGCCCCTCGCCTCGTGCTGCGATTCCATCTAATCAGGTAGACGCGCGTCCCGGGTACACAGCGCAGGCGGTACTTATCCACCCCGCGGGGAGAGCAAACAAAACTCTGTAAAGCAAAAAAGCCCCAACAAAAGTCAAATTTCACGCAAAAATTGAGAGACGTACTTCAACACCGCTAAATTAGTAATGTTTAGCAAAAAAAAAAACAAAAAAAAATTTAACTTTTTCTACATTTACAGTCATTGTCGAAAGAGCTTCCAAACGAGCAGCAGTGGTTTCGAGTCAGATGTTCCAGTCAATTTGAAAACAAAATCGAAGACAAAAAGCCTGAACAGTATTCAAATGTAATAAAGGAAAAAAAACAATTTAGTACTTTTTTTTTAATAAACGTCTGTTAAGTGTAGAAAGTTTGCGTACAATTGACACCTAATTAAAAATTGAGGGGGCATTCACTCGCGTATTAGTCGGGTCACTCTATCCGTAATAAAGGCGTAATGGTGTGCGTAAAAGAAGCGTAACGGCCGAAATTCTCCATATTTTATTCATTCATGAGTCGTTTTCGGCTGTTTTTGACGGCTTTTGCCTGACTGGCCAAATCTGTGAATTTTTGGAGCGTAATACAGCGTAATTCGATACCTACAATGCAAATAAACGTAGTTCCCGACCCTCGGGGCAAACAAACGTACTTCTGGGACCCTCAGGGCAGACTAACGTACTTCTGAGACCCTTGGGGCAGACTAACGTAGTTGTTGGTTAAAAAGATAGGAACTACGTTAGTCTGCCCCGACGGTCTCAGAAGTACGTTAGTTTGCCCCGAGGGTCTCAGAAGTACGTCAGTCTGCTCCAGGGCTCGGGAACTACGCTTGTTTGCATTGTAGGTATCGAATTGACGTGGTAGTCGGGTCACAGATTTTAAGAGTGAATGTCCCCTCGTTAAAAATAATGTTTAAACTTCGCATCTTTGAACTGATCGTCAGTTCGAGAGCAGCTTTCACGTTTGTGTTACCAGTGTGTCACCGGATTAGAGGAAAGACATGTTTCTAGATACGATTAAAATTCGTGCCAATCACGAACGGAACTGCTGCGAGGCACTTGCATGGACTCTTTGTTCATGTAAAATGGGCGCAATTCATATTCCAGCCAGCAGAGCGCCGCCCCAGCAGCCTGAGGCCGCTGGCTGGCTGCGTGGGGCGCCCTGCCAGCCCCGCCAGCCCCGCCAGCGCCGCCTGACTGCTAGCGAAGCTCACTCGTTTGGTTTTGGTGCCTCAGCGACCAGAGGCGGAGAGGAGAGCGCTGGCGGGGCTAGGGGATGGTGCAAAGTCGCGGAAGCTGTCGTCATATATTCCGACTCGCGAATACACACTGGTCGCGTGCGCTTCGCTGGGCCGACCGTGGTCGCGGCGTGGACCCTGCTCTCTCTCTCTCTCTCTCTCTCTCTCTCTCTCTCTCTCTCTCTCTCTCTCTCTCTCTCTCTCTCTCTCTCCGGCTCTGTCGCCGCACTGCCTCTATGACCTAAAAAGACTTCATGTTTTTCTTGGGACGAGAGCCGCGTGCACCGCTCGACATTTTTGGTGCACGAGTATGTTTTGTATCCTCTGCTCGCCTCGTAGTCATTGAACTGTAAGGTCTCCCATACAAAACACCAAGCAGCGAGCGGGGCAGGTTGGGGGGAGCGTGGCAGGGCGGGGTGAGGTGCAGGCACATCCGATTCCTAAATGTGAATGTATCGGCAAGTGCGCGTCCACGCGTGTGTGTTCCTCCGCGGCGCTGCGGTGATCGGAAATGAAGAGCATGACTCGGCGCCGCGCCGCTGCGTCCGCCCCACCCCGCCCCGCCCCGGCCCCGCCCCGCCCCGCCCCGCCCCGGCGAGTGACGGGGAGGGACAGCGAATGGATCGAGGTGGGAGGCCGTGCGGCTACCGGTGAGCCGAGCCGGGCCGGGCCGAGGGAGAAGGAAGTTGCCCAGTCCCCCCCAAGGACTGCCCCTCCCACCTCCCCAACCGACCCGGCACACATGTCGCCGTACAACAACTTTGAAATGGAAATGGAATCGGTTTTCATTGAGTCGAAGCTATTCCAGCAGCGTTCCATACACAATTTCCATTTCAATCGGCCCCACCACGCCACGCCAAGCGCGGAGCCGCGTCCAAAGGGCCGAATGGATGGCCGTGTAAGACACGGTGCGTGGTCACCGCACCCCTCGCCAGCGGGGGTGCATGGTTTTAAAACGAAAATAAACTCCGAGGTGTTTGTCATGAGTCGTGAGCGCAGTAAAGAAACGGAAAGCACAACAAAAATAATATTAAAGAAAGTGCATTTCGCCAAATCCTACATTTAAAAAAAATATAATAAAAAAAAATAAACTAAAGTATTAATGTTTTAAAATAAAAACAAAAGAGCTGAATAAATTTCCCGCGATGCGGGTGACGGTCAGCCTTGTGTGGGACGGGGCTGTTGTGTGTACGACGGCTTTTATAGCGAGAAAGAGAGAATGAGAGAGAGAGAGAGAGAGAGAGAGAGAGAGAGAGAGAGAGAGAGAGAGAGAGAGAGAGAGAGAGAGAGAGAGAGAAAGGGAGGCTGAAGGACAAAAGGCTGGCGTGTGATTTCAAGTTGGATTTGATAAAAGGGCAGTGCGAGGCGAGAAGTGGTACTGCTCGCTGGCACTCGCCGACCTGGTTTGGTTAGGCCCTTTCAGCCCTACAGAAAACGAGAGAGGGAGAGAGCGGCTGAGAGCTTCATCATGTTGTTTACCTCGGACCAGGCTGAATCAATATTTGGGGTTATCAGAAAAAGATTGAATTAGGGACATGATCCTTTTATAAAGACTTCCACGATCGATGGTGCGGTATGGCAGAAGCATCTTTCTTTAAATGTCAACTGCTAAAGATCCATCAAATCAAAAGTTGGAACTCGAATCTACACTTAAACTATAAAAGCATCACGAAAAGAACACTTTGCAAAGCTTATGCGAAGCAAAGTCTCGTAACAACAACACGCTGCTTTGTAATACGAGGCATTTGCTGTACAGCTTGCGCATAAATGTTCGCAATGCGAAGAAATTACTTTTGTAATACAAAGCAGCAAATTCTTCGCAACGTTGCGAGCAAATTTCTCCACAAGATTTATTTTAGTGATAGTAACAAAACCCGGCCTAACGTTAATTTCTTCATGTTTCTTTTCAAATGCAGATTTACCTTCAGTTAGCGAGTCTGCCTGCAAGTGTAAAAAAGAGAGGGGAGGGCGAAGGAGTGAGAGTCGAAAGGCTGGACAGACAGTTTATCCACTCCATTAATCCAGATACTTTCCATTCTTTTGAGGGTGGCGGAGCGTGGTATGGCGCGGCGGGGTGGGGAGTGGCGACGCTTTGAGTGGGGGTGCTCATAACCCAGTAAAGGCAGCCCAGATAGTAATATAAAAGAAGCCGAGAATGCCGGCCGGGCCGGCCGGCCGGAATGTGTTGTGCGTCGGACTTTATTTGGCCGCGGTGCGGACTAAAGTCCGTCACGCATGAGCTCGATCAGCGCAGAGCAGAGGCCACTGACATCTTAGCATCCCTGCACTATTCAGCTCTAACGAGTAACGTACTTTCCTCACAAAGTCTCTAAGATGAGAACTAGCCATAGACATGCCACTCTTGAAAGACAACACATAGTGCTTCGCTATATCATTCGTGGGATAAAAGGGAGCAGCATACCCGACACAAAAAGAAATTACTTGTGATGACAATAGCGGGGTTGATTGAGAAGGGGGCCTCAACCTCCCCGTTTGACCACAGCAGGTCAGTATCTACCCCACCGTCTGGCCTCGGCTCGTATGATTTGCAGCTGACAACCCTTCTTACCGTCGTGTCTAACCTTTACACACGGTCCATTCTCTCGAGTGCGAAAATATCGAAAATTAGCTGGCGTCAGAATTATTCACGTGTTAGAATAGAGAGAGCTTGTGCGACGTAATTAATGAAACCCCCCGGCCAGCAGCAGATAGGGGGGTGAGAGATGAGGGGGAGGGAGCAACATCGGAAAGCAACGGAGAATCACTTTGTCCGTTGTAAAGTGAGGAGATTTATATCTTCATCTGTTGCCAAGTAAGTTAGGACCTGCAGCCGCGCCGCAGCCGCGCACCCCACTCCACCCCACCCCGCTCAACCCCACCGCGCTCCCCCCCTCGAGCTTCTGGCGTTTGCGGAATTAAAGTGCCACTGCTTAATTGCTCATATTGAGAGGACGCATCCCGCGGCCCGGCCGAACTGAACCCGGTTTGAAATATGGCTCGATCTTTCCTCTTCTTATTTCACTGCGGGTGCAGATCAGATTGCGGCGCGGCCCGGATGCCGTAATGGCTCCGCGTCAGCATGGGCATGCCGGGCCGGGCAGGGCCGGGCAGGAGGAGGGCTCGCGGCGGCGGATCGCCCTGGTGCTCGCGCCTCCCTGCTGGCCCCTTCATGACGTCACCTCACCTCCCACACTCTGTTAATGGTGATTCTTACAGTAAGTTACAGCGTGAACCCCAGGGGCGTATTAACGTCCGACTGACAGGGGAGGGGGGGCGGTGACCTTAAGATTGCCTACATACAGGGGTTTGGAACACAATTTGCCTACCTTGCAGGCGGCTGTCTACGCCCCGCCGCCCCCTTCATGCGCGCCTGGTGAACCCTGCAGCACGGTGGCTGACGGTGAAAATCACCGCGTAAGTTACGGTGAATTTCACCGTAGGCTTCTGTGAATATCAGTGAATAAAGTTACAGTGCTGCACGGTGGATCACTGCAGCTTACGGTGAAATTAACTGTAACTCACAGTGAAATTCACCGTAACTTACGGTGAAAGTTACTGTAAGCTACAGTTGCAGGGTTCACTGTAGCCTACAGTGAAAATCTGTAAGTTTTTAAGAGTGAGGCGCAGCGCGGCTAGCTAGCCGCCCGCCCAAGTCGCCACCAATCTCCCTCCATCTTTGCTCCACTCCCGATGTCATGAGCTGTTGTTTAGTGGCGCTACCAAGGGCAAGAGCCCCGCCTGGCAGCA
Organism: Frankliniella fusca; assembly: GCA_029379305.1. Taxonomy (NCBI): domain Eukaryota; kingdom Metazoa; phylum Arthropoda; class Insecta; order Thysanoptera; family Thripidae; genus Frankliniella; species Frankliniella fusca. The sequence goes on from JAHWGI010001437.1 coordinate 790,141, forward strand.
AGGTGTCTCGCCTGCCCGGCCAAGGGCCAGGCCCTGCACAGCGACCTCCGATCAGAGTTTGGATCGCTTCCTTCTGATGACTTTGCAGCACGACGGTAGTTTGAAGAGCACAGCAGCCGGGCGTCGCGTCGGCCGGTCCTTCTGGATCCGGTGTAAAGGCCTTGGCCGTCGTGCTGCCCTCGCTTTGTCTCGCGGAGCGGACGAGGCGCGGGGTGGCGCGGGGCGGGGCGGGGGCGAAACGGCAAAGTATCGACAAGAAATCAGGGATCTCGTCAAGCAGCGGGCTGGGCACCGCACTGGAGCGCGGCCGCTGGGTCCGCAGGAGCCTAGCCGGGGGCCCGGCCGGGGCCGAGCCCCAACAGCGGAAAAAGTCGCTGAGAAAGTCGTCTTTGCGAGCTGCAGGTTGAAGCGGACTTGGGGGCCCCTCGAGTCCCATCTACTCCCTCCAACGGCCTCGCTCTTCTCTCTCTCTCTCTCTCTCTCTCTCTCTCTCTCTCTCTCTCTCTCTCTCTCTCTCTCTCTCTCTCTCTCTCTCTCTCTCTCTCTCTCCTTTTCCTCTCTTTCTTGTGGAAACAGCACAACGCGCTCCACGGTCCCACTCACGAAACCGTTTAATGGTGATAATACCGCGGTTTGAGGATTGGATTAACAGCAGTGACTAAAAGTGAGAAATAGTGCTGAAGAAAGTGTGAGACTGGTGTCAACCCGCGAGATAATTGCGAGGGCGCGCGTCTGCATTTAGTTTCCCAGCGAGTCCGCTGTCACTGCTCTATTGTCACTATTCGTGTTTAGCTGAACACTGCATTATCAGCTTGTTGAAGTAAGAACATGGCCGAATCACGATAAATTTTCTCATACAGTCCTCGTGAAATGCCCACCAATTGGGTTAAGTGCCGCTGTCACTGTTAATCGTTACGATCTTAAACACTCAAAGACCTAGGTGCTATCATTATCTCGGTAAAAACAACAGACATCTTAAAAAGCTGCTCGAGAACCAAGACGTCTGCTCGGAAATCAAGACATCGCTTTTTACGAGTACACCGTGTTCGCGGTGTTGGCAAAACGCTGTCGAGCGGAAAGAGGACGGTCTGAATGGGAGAACAGGGGTAAGGAACTCGTCGGAATAACTCGTCGTCCTGACTAACACTACTGCTCCGAGCCACACCACCCTCGCCCCTCGAGTGTATGTGCGGAGGGCACAGGGCGGCGGAGATGGGGCTCGGGTGTTTCTCTTCGATAAACAGACAAGGATTGAGGTGACCGAGAATCGTGCTACTTGAGCATCGGAAAAGGGAGCGGAGGGAGAGAGGCTCGAGACCACTCGAGGGAGGAGAGCGTGCTGTAGGGAGAGAAGAAGAGAAGAGAGATAGTTTGGTTTAGGCGCGAGGGCGAGAGAGAGGGACAGAGACGAGCAGTGGTGGGGGCACGTGTTTGCGAGCACCGAGGGTGAGGCCGGGCCCGGGCAGGCCGGGCCGGGCCGGGCAGGCCGCCCAGCTGTCACATCATTTGCCTAAATCTACAGGGCTGCACCGCTACAGCGCTACACAGCGTGGCTCCCATACCTCACAATACGTGGCTCCAATCTTTTGCTACCCCTTGACCCACATCTTCTAGAATTTCCGGAAAAAGACGGGAAAACTGAGAGATACCCCATTTTGTCGAAAAAAAGACAAGCTATCGATTTTTGAAAGCATACTGAGAATTTTGAATTAATGAGCACATGTTGTGGGAGCTGTACACCCGTTCATCCTTTTGATAGCCAAAAATCTTTTCCGATAAATTGTTCAACACAACATTCATCTCTGCCGCATGTGGAAGCAATCACACGGAGGAGCGGGCTGGCCGCTTCTAATTCCCGCCCGCCGCGTTTCCACTTTTCTTTTTTTCCTCTTCATGTTCGTTTTCCTCTCTCCCCCTTCGCTACGCAGCAGTGCAGCGCCCGCGCGAAGGGGTTGCGTCGCCCAATTGATGTTGATAATGCATTGCAAACATATTTTCTCTATCTGATCTGTCAAACCGGAGAACGCGACCGAATAAACCGCGTATGCTTTAAGTATAATTGCAATAATATTCGTTCTAAGGATGATGTTACTAAACTGAATACAGTGACGCTAAATTTATTCGAAGCTACAATAAAATGGACTGCGAACCCAACAAAAGTGGAGTGAACAGCACGGAACGTATCACAATGAAATCAGTTCCACTTTGACCAAACAATTGCACAACGATTGAAGAAACTGATATTATCTAAAAATATATATAAATATAAGTAATAATTAAATTCTGTAATTCCACAGTCATGCCTCCAAAGTATCGATAAACGAATATCACCGTTGACTTTAATGCGGGATCAGATTATTTACACCTGGAAATCAATTTCTACCAGTGAGGATTGTGATTTGATGGCGTGTATATGTTCTTCAGCGAACGATGGTATTCCTTTGTGATATCAGAGGACCCTTAGTTCAGCTAACATTCACCTATAAAGCTAATACATACCTTTATTAATTTATTTTCTTTAAAACAGGGATCTAGCAGGCAATCGAGCCTCACCTCACGCACAGTTGGGCGGAGCGAAGCTGGGCGGGGCGGGGCGGGGCGAGGCGAGGCGGGGCGGGGGCGGGGCGGGGTGAGGCGAGGCGAGGCACGCAACAGGGCCGCTGGACGCTGACGGCCGCCGCTGGGCCCGCCTTGCCCTGCCCTACCCTGCCGTGCCCTGCCCTGCCCTTCCCCTGCTCCGTTTTACGCGCTTTGCGTTGCCCGGCCGGCAATCAGCAAATGCATCCGGCTACTCTGCATCCCTGGGGCACCAGGGGCCGGGCCGGGGCGGGCCGGGGGCACGCGGCGGACAGGCCTAGGGGCCGCCTCGCCTCCGCGCGCCCAGCGGCGCCAGAGCCCATCCCCCCTTCTGCCGCCCCCCACGTTCATTCCCCCCCCCCCCCCTCGCCCCCCGGCCCTCTAGGGCCCCGCGGGGAGGGTGGCAGAGGCTGGGGGTAGTTTTGGTAGTAGCCCCTGCCCCTCTTCCCCCCTCCGCCCCGGCCGGCCAGTGTGATAATACACAGCTAGAAATGCGCGAAGGCGCATGCAACATACTCGTCCTTTGCATATATGAAAATGAGAAGATAGACGCGAGGGATTTTTCTTCCCTAAGAGATTATAGCCAGCTTTCTTTTCACGAATCATCAAAACAGTTTTGATGTAAAAACTTGTTTACGCCGGGGCCTTGCCATCCGCCCTGCGCGGCTGCTGCGCACAGTTGCTACACAGTTGCCGGAACTTTTTAACTGAACAGTGCCTGGTGCTGGTGCGGGGCGTGCTGGTTCGCCGGCTGCTCAAGCAAGCAGCCTCCAGTCGAGTCCGCACCAACCAAGATATAGCAGCGCGGGGGGTAACCGTCCCGGGGAACCGCGGGTACGTTATTTGACCCAGGGGCAAATTAATTGACACACATTTTTTGATTTTGACCATTTTTTTATTTTCTTTTCTTAAAGTGATGCCAAACCACCATAAAAAATATGTCAGACCTGTATCTTGAAGGGTGTAGATTTGGCTGACCACCTATTTCCTCTTTTTAAGAAAATTAAACGTAAAATGCTATCTCAAAAGACGCGTCAATGGATTTTGATGGCAATTTTTTCCTAGGGCCTATTTAATGTACTGGTTCCACTGAGAAAGGTCCCATCCCCTGTTCTCAAATGGTTATAAAGATAAAAATTATATTCAAGCCAAATTTTGAGTTTTTTCCCTAAATTAGACCCAAAAGTGTTTCACCGCATATATCCAGTGGCAGTCCAACATCTGTGGAGCTGAACTAAAGTTAAGAAACAATATTCTGACTCAACTTTATTTTTACGGACCCATTAAAGTTATCAGAGTTGATTTAAAAATTTTAAATGACTCCGCATTACTTCGGACAATACTTAATGCTTTGGCTAGAGACATCCCACACATACTAAGACTTACGACTAAAATATTTTTTTGTTTCTAGGTAAGTCGGTGGGTTAAGAAGATGAACCTGGCCAACCGTACACCGGGTTAATGAAGAATCCTTTCCTTCTCTTATGGGATATCCTGCTACAATTATCCTGCTACTATTTCATCCATAAGAGAAGGAAAGGATTCTTCATTAACCCGGTGTACGGTTGGCCAGGTTCATCTTCTTAACCCACCGACTTACCTAGAAACAAAAAAATATTTTAGTCGTAAGTCTTAGTATGTGTGGGATGTCTCTAGCCAAAGCATTAAGTATTGTCCGAAGTAATGCGGAGTCATTTAAAATTTTTAAATCAACTCTGATAACTTTAATGGGTCCGTAAAAATAAAGTTGAGTCAGAATATTGTTTCTTAACTTTAGTTCAGCTCCACAGATGTTGGACTGCCACTGGATATATGCGGTGAAACACTTTTGGGTCTAATTTAGGGAAAAAACTCAAAATTTGGCTTGAATATAATTTTTATCTTTATAACCATTTGAGAACAGGGGATGGGACCTTTCTCAGTGGAACCAGTACATTAAATAGGCCCTAGGAAAAAATTGCCATCAAAATCCATTGACGCGTCTTTTGAGATAGCATTTTACGTTTAATTTTCTTAAAAAGAGGAAATAGGTGGTCAGCCAAATCTACACCCTTCAAGATACAGGTCTGACATATTTTTTATGGTGGTTTGGCATCACTTTAAGAAAAGAAAAAAAAAATGGTCAAAATCAAAAAATGTGTGTCAATTAATTTGCCCCTGGGTCAAATAACGTACCCGCGGCAGGGGCTCGGCGGCCGCGGAGGGCCGTAAAATTAACAGTCGTTGATGTGCTGGAGACCCACGTGAACGAATGTTGCACACCTGGAAATTTATGGAGAAGATTTAGACACACCGTTGCACACACAGATTTAAAAAAAAAAAAAAAAAAAAAAAAAAAAAAAAAACTCCCCTATGCAGCTAAAACTATGGCTATACCAGCTATACCCCGGGCACTTTTTGAACTATGCAATAAGGGTGAGCGATAGGACAATTTTTTCGGTACCGAAGTTCATTATATGTGGAAAATGTGCTACTAGTAAAGGTTATTAACTGTGCAAAATCGCAATTCGGAGCGACTTCATCTTCAGCCCCCAATAACGCCGTGAAAATTGGAAAAAACAGCTAAAATAGTGAAACGTAGGCAACCCGCAATGCGCCGACCGAGGCACTCTGGGAGGATCGCAGTGGCACTAAATGTAAGTCAATACATCGTACTTCGTCACCTGACTGCCAGAATGCCTCCAAAAGGTCAGTATCGTACTCTAATTAAACGTCATATTGTACCAAAATACGTCGTATTTAGCTAAAGTGTTGCTCCTGCACACTAAATGGAAAGGGACAATTTTGTCCCAAGAAATGTTGCGTTTTTGTGCACACCAATCCCTTTTGACAAATTTGTGTAATAATTTGGGAAGATTTGTAATATTTCGGACGCAAATTGTCTCAATTTAGTGGGACAATTTGTCCCAAGAAAATGATGTGTACAAAAACGCAACATTTTCTGGGACAAAATTGTCCTTTTTCATTTAGAGTGTGGGTTTTTCTCCCTTTGGGGAAAAAACTCAGGACCCACCACTTGAAGGTGGCCACACATCGGGTCCCGCCCTATCCCTACCCAACCAACCAACCATAAGGGACATGACTCTTTAAGAAGAGCACTTATATTCTGATTTTGTTTTAAATTTTGGCAGACTTACTTGTACTTCTAATAAAACCATCTCTCCTTTCAGGTCCTGTCACAGCTTTGGACACCTGTGATACAAGCTGAACCGTCCTTTCTACTGCCTGAGTGCGACATGGGATAGAGTTTGCAATCGGTCGGCCAAACCCCGGTGAGCTTGCCCGACGCACGCTGGCTGCTCTTGCCCGGCCCGACCCGACCCGAACTGAGGTGACGATCACCATGCGTGCGACAGAGACTGCTAGTGCTGTCTCTCTCACACATCCGGTGGTCGGGCAAGCGCGCTAGGGTCTGCCCGACCGATTGCAAACTCTAACATGGGAACGCAGGCAAGTTATCATCTACAAAGAACGGGTCGTCTTTCGCCATTTCCAAATCACTCTCCGAAAAGCGACTCGTTCTTTGTGGAAGATAACTTGCCTGCGTTCCCATGCCACACTCAGGCAGTAAAAAGGACGGTTCAGCTTGTATCACAGATTTCCAAAGCTGCACTGTTAAAACCTTGCGAAGAAAAAGTTCGTATTACAAACAAAATAGTTTGTAAGCTGCGAAGTATTTGGCTGCTTCGCATTACAAACAAAATAGTTCGCAACTTACAAACTATTTAGTTTGTAAGGCGTGAAAAGTTTGTAAGCTTGCGAACTATTTTGTTTGTAATACGAACATTTTCTTCGCAATGCGAAGCATCCAATTTCTTTGCAACGATTGTTCGCAAGGTTTTAACAGTGTGTGACAGGACCTGAAAGGAGAGATGGTTTTATTATAGAAATACAATTAAGTCTAGGAAAGTAATGCCAAAATTTAAAACAAAATCAGAATGTAAGTGCTCTTCTTAAAGAGTCATGTCCCTTATGGTTGGTTGGTTGGGTAGGGATAGGGCGGGACCCGATGTGTGGCCACCTTCAAGTGGTGGGTCCTGAGTTTTTTCCCCAAAGGGAGAAAAACCACACTCTAAATGAAAAAGGACAATTTTGTCCCAGAAAATGTTGCGTTTTTGTACACTGGGGACAAATTGTCCCACTAAATTGAGACAATTTGCGTCCGAAATATTACAAATCTTTCCAAATTATTACACAAATTTGTCAAAAGGGATTGGTGTGCACAAAAACGCAACATTTCTTGGGACAAAATTGTCCCTTTCCATTTAGTGTGCAGGAGCAACACTTTAGCTAAATACGACGTATTTTGGTACAATATGACGTTTAATTAGAGTACGATACTGACCTTTTGGAGGCATTCTGGCAGTCAGGTGACGAAATACGATGTATTGACTTACATTTAGTGCCACTGCGATCCTCCCAGAGTGCCTCGGTCGGCGCATTGCGGGTTGCCTACGTTTCACTATTTTAGCTGTTTTTTCCAATTTGCACGGCGTTATTGGGGGCTGAAGATGAAGTCGCACCGAATTGCGATTTTGCACAGTTAATAACCTTTACTAGTAGCACATTTTCCACATATAATGAACTTCGGTACCGAAAAAGTTGTCCTATCGCTCACCCTTACTATGCAACCCGCCGGCACCGCTGCGCTCCATCCGGGACTACATACCCATCAGGTGCCGGGGACCGGCTACAGCGCGGACGCTCCGCTCCGCCACTGTTGTTGTTGTTGTTGCAGCCAACGCAACGAAAGGACCCTCTCGCGGTTCGCGCGGTCTACGGCGGGGCGTTACAGGGGGTGGTTCGCGATTTCGCGGGAGTAACTGGCAAGTCCACGAGTCCTTTGCGGACTGCGAGCTACCCGCGAGAAGGATCCGCGCACCGCGACCTTCCCCCGCGGTAGGTCAATGGTAGGTAGGTATGCAGTTCCGGATCGAGCGGTGCGGGCGGGTTGCATAGTACAAAAATAGGGCGGGGTTAATCAGCCACCTGGTACCTGTTATATGCACAGCTAACATTTTTAGCTTTACAACTAACAAGTAGATGCACCACAAAACAATAAGCTAAAGTGCAAAGTGTTTAGCGGTCATTATGCTGGGTTTTAGCTAAATAATGTTGGTTGTGGATATACAGCTATTTTTATTTCTCGATGCAGGTGATGCACGTTGCATGTATTCGTATACTCAAATTTCCAGTGTCTCAGTGCAAGAGCAGGAAGAGACACGACATGAGCATAAGCATCAATGTAATGGAGTTTTTTTTTTTTTTTGTTTATTTTGCGTTGGCAGTGCTCGGGCTCGACTCGGGTGGGCAGCCGCTGCGCTGCAGTGGTTCCGCAGCGCAGAGCCGGCGGCTGCTCGTCTGTGCGGCTTTGACAGCCAGATTCGCATCAATCACAGCGAAGTTCCAAGAAGCGCGCCACCCTTCCTTTGCTGTTCTGTTTGAGTACTCGTCTTGTCACCAACAGTCCCATTTTTCTTCTAGGAATAACGCACTCTCGCACCCGACCAGTTTCACACAGAAAAATAGAAATAGAAAATATTTGGAGGCAATCGGCGCCGGCGTGTGTGAGAGGCAAGACCCGAGTTTCACTGTTAAAAATACCGTAGGGAGTTACGGCACGCCTACGGTCTGTACCGCAGTTTTCGTGTACTGTCAGACTGTAACTTATTATTACGGTGAGGACTGTATTTCATTGTGGATAGAATGTGCCCCATTGAACTTCCCCGACATATTTGCAGGCTACGGTGTGTACCGTAAAATTCAGACCGTAGTCGAAAATTACGGTCCGGGACCAGGTAACAAATTAACGGCGCGTACCGTAGGAATTTACCGTAGTATTTTCTCACAGTGTTATCGTTTGTTTACCGAGCTCGTAAGAGGAGAAAACGGGCATAGGTCAGAAATAACAACATTTCACGGAACCAGAAAACGTGTATGAGCACAATTTTCTAGATTCGTTATGATGCTGGGAAATTTCATCCAGAATATCACTGACACTTAGAACATTTCCAATTTTTAGCTCCTTAATAAGACTTACGTCTTTTTAAGAATATGACAAACGGAGGTAAGTGATCTCTAAATTATCAACATGACAAAAGACCTAAGTGCTCCGAAAATTTTCAAAAGTGATAAAGTCGTCTTGAGTAAACTCCAACTTTTATGCCATAGGGATGGAAATGAGATTGTGTTAAGCATCTTCATAGAATAAAAGAGAACACATTAAATGTGTGCTGTGCTCTTAGACACTTTTTGTGTCACACTTCTGATATTATTTTTATCTTTAACATCAGGATGGGACTATTCATCTTCTCTCAGGTGAAATTTTTTTACCAATTTTGAGAGTTTAAATGTATTTAACTCCTTTCGCTGAGAAAATAAAATTTAAGAACACAGTATCGCACTTTCCGTCAGAGTTAACGAAGGAGAGGCATGGTGGCGTTGTAAGGACCCAGCAGTAACAGCTAGCAGTGGCCACCTATATTACCTTCCCCAGCACGGCGCCCCCACACACGGCGAGGGGGGAAAGGGAGGAATGGAGCGGGCGGAGCGGGGCGCAAGATCGTGTTATTTGGTGTGCGTGCGCGTGCGTGTGTGGTTGTGTGTGGTTTAGGAGGGCGGAGCCACCACCATGTCGCGCCATCTGAAGTCCATAATGTATTCTTGGAATCCGATTGGAACGGAGCGGTGTTTCCAAACAGATACACGGATCCCTCCCTCCCTCCCTCCCTCCCTCCCTCCCTCCCTCCCTTCAACCCTTCTCCCGGCGCGACCAGTGTCGGCAGTCGGCAGCGCCGCAGTGCCAAGAAATGCAATACCGGAGTAGCACCATCATACACATTTTTTTCTCGAAAGCAGTACCTGGCCTGCAATAAGACGATGATGAAAAACATTCCCGCTACAAATCATCCAGTTGTATCTTTTTTTCCTTCTTCAAAACTTAACTAAACGACCACGCGAAGGGTCGTCAACAGCGATATTCCTCCGTACACGAAATGATATTACCTCAAATAATACATTGATATTACCCATATTATTGGTAACATTACGTTGATATTTCCCATTTTCCCCATTTTCCCAAAATTATGACGTCAGCACTGTAAAATTGGTGTAATATTACCAATAATACCTGTAACATTCCATATTCCTCCGTACACGGTCAAGCGGTGTTGACGACCCTTTGCGACCACGTGGAGGTATGCGGCACTTACACTTTTGCGTCGCCAGTGGTTGATCCCTTCGAGGGTTGAGCCTCTCCTCTTGTCTCTCTGCCCGCAGTCCGGCTCGACGGAGAGCCAAACCCGTTGCGGGAGAAAGGGCCCTATCCGGCTGGCTGGGGAGCAGTAGTCGCTTCCTGGCCAAGCCGTGACAAATTACTGGTTTCAGGGATCCAGTTCATATAGGGGGGTCGGGCCTGGTCGGGCCCTACCGCACCGCACTGGCCGTCTGCCCTGGACTCCAGCCCGCCTGACCACCAGGCCCGGCCGCGCAGGCGTGCTGCCTACCTGCCTCCTGCATGGAGAAAGAAAGAAAACGTTCAAAAGTTGTATCCAGAAGAAATTTAACGCGGCCATCACATGATTCACACGACACACGCGATAAATTAAATACCTCCTTTGGACCTGCTGCTGTCTGTCCCTGCTTCCCCCCCCCCACACCCACCCTACCCTTCGTCACATTCCCGGAGAATTTCTCATCCGTGACTCCCCTTTCTGACAGGGTGTGCTCCATCTCACGCACTATCGGACTCGAAATCCAATTGCATTATATCCCCGTCGTTTGATATGCCTGCCTGCCTGGCTGACCTGCGCGGGGCGGGGCGGGGCGGGGGGACCACCGGGCGTAAGCTCCAACACATTTAGGATGAGCTAGTAGTCCGTCTCTGTCGCACTCATTACGAACGCCTCCGGTTGGCCCCGGAGGGACCGGTAGGCGAGGGAGGCCTCAATGGAGGAGGCTTTCCGAACAGGAAGGACAGCCGAGCCGGTCCGTGACCCTCCCCCTCCCCGGGTCGGGCCGGGCTGGGCGGGCTGGGCAGGGACCCTCGCATTCAGGAAGCCGGGCAGACATTTTCGTGCCCTCGGCCAGTGGTGAGGTCAAATCCTTTTCTCTCTCGTCACAGAGCCATCCCGAACATACCCCCTTTACCCTGCCCTCTACCTGTCCCAGGTCCTGTCACTCTCACCCCACCCGCCGCGAGGCTCCCCTGTCCTCCTTCCTCTCGCGTCCCTGCCCCCCCCCCTCCCCCAGTCCCCCTCTGACCCGACCGATCCCAACTTTTTTTACTTTTCTTAAATCTGCCCTTCTCCTTTTATACACCTTCTCCTTTGAGAAGGGTCCCGTGTGAGTTCAACGTTGGGGAAAGCGGAAACAAAGAGGCAAGAGGAGAACAGAGAGAGAGAGAGAGAGAGAGAGAGAGAGAGAGAGAGAGAGAGAGAGAGAGAGAGAGAGAGAGAGAGAGAGGGAGAGAGAGAGGTGCGTGGAGAGCGAGGCGAGGGCAAACGGACGCGAAACCAAGAAATGATGGAGGTCCAAGTTTTCCTAGTGCGCGCTGTAACGCTCATAACGTTATGTTGAATTGCGTATTACCGCGGCGGGGCGGGCGCATCCCCTCTAGGTACACATCACCCGGCTCATATACCCCTCTCACCAGCGCGAACCCTCCCGCTGTTCTCCCCCCCCCTCACCCCCCTCTCTCTCTCTCTCTCTCTCTCTCTCTCTCTCTCTCTCTCTCTCTCTCTCTCTCTCTCTCTCTCTCTCTCAGCAGATAACTGCACGGAGATGGAAAGATAAAGGGGAAGTGAGAGAGAAACAGAGAGGATGTGAGGGAGAAAGAGGGAAGGAGTGAGGGAGGAAGAGAGAGAGAGAGAGAGAGAGAGAGAGAGAGAGAGAGAGAGAGAGAGAGAGAGAGAGAGAGAGATGAATAAGGGTGTGAGGCAGCATGGGGTCTTAGCGGCTGCCGAAATAACAGTTCTAGCCGTGACTAGACAACACTACGCACTTTGCGCGGCGCGATGTGCAGTGTGCATTACGGACATAAAATGAGGGGAGGGGAGCGGGCGAAGGCGAAAAGGTGAACGAGGAGAGGTGAAAGAGGGGGGGGGGCGGAGGCAAGTGTACAGTGCAGCGGAAAAAAGGAAAGAAGAAGAAGGCAACAAGAGGTGCATACGGTGCATCTGCACGCACGCACGCACTAATTGCAGCATGCTGGTGTGGACTTTTTGCGCTGAAATGGACAGGTTCATCCACAAGAGGAGAAAGAAGAAGAAAGCGCGAAGGAGGTGGCATGGCGAAGTGCCGTCCCTAAACAAAGCAGAAACTGACAGCTCGTCATCATGCTTGTTTCGGGCTGCCGGCTGCTGCCACTGCACACTGCACAAGCGAGTCATGTATAGTTTAGACTGTTATTCTGCTGATTGTTATCTTCACTCATAGGACATCATGTAAGTTTCTGTATGTTCAACGATTCAATAATTTTAAAATGCTTCATGACACGAAAACTGGAATACCTTTCATACCTTTGTAGGTTGGGTCGAAAACATTGCATCGTAAAATTAATAAAAACTGGGTCGAATCCTCGAAAAGTCATAAAATCTTACTATTCAACTCTTGGGCCGTGATCAGTCTTCGAAGTATCGCACTTTTACTAGTATTTCATTTTACAATTCAACACTTTCAACCGAACCTACAGAGACAGCTTTGGTTAGGGTCCTTACTACGCGATGCCACCTCCTCCGCGCTGCCTTCTTCTTTTTCCTCTTCTAGATCAACATGTCCACAGTCCATAATCTTTTGTACTAAATTTGAAGGGAAACAGTAGAGTGCTGAGGGATTTCCGTCGTGCCTTGAATGCTCTTGACGTCGATCCTCGGGTCTCGTCAATTGCGCACCTACCGGGGGTCCAAGGATCGGATCTCAACGGTAGGGGACATCGAGGGAAGAAAGGGGGGATTACGCGGGGGAAAAGGGAAAATTGTTGGGGAGGGCTCGCCGGAAAAATACGACTTCAGACTAGAGTTCCCCGCATAAAAGAGCCCGTACAACCATTGCTTGACAGACCGTGGCTGCCCGTAACGCCACCGTCAAAAATAATAATCGATAATTGACTTGAAACCTCAAAATAAGGGGATGAAAGCTCCGATTGTTCACTTTCCCGAAACTATTGCAGTTACCACACCAGAATTTTGCGCAGGAACCTACCTCGTGGGGCACTTCAAGTTGTGAAACAAGTAAAGACTGCGTCAACGATGAGGCAAAATAATGCAAATCTCTAGTGGAGAGTCACCATTAGGCCTCATTGGTTGCGCTGTGCAGCTGAGCACCTCGAGTTCGTCCCCACCTGAAGGGTCCGAAGCGTCGCGCGGCCCGGCTGCTGTGTCCTGCGGCTCTCTCCCCTCTCCCTCTCACCCCTCCCTGCTACATTCCCACCCTCTCCTTTCCCAGCCCGCCTAGCTTTCACCCTCCCCTCCCATCACAAGATTTACACACCACTGAACTTGGCGAGCTTGCGCCTTCAATAAAATTCCAATTTTTATTTGACCGTCCTGCGATCCTTAAAGAGAGGAGAGAGGGGGCAGGAGAGAGCGAGAGAGCGAGAATGAAATAGAGAGAAGGGGGAGGGGGCGTGGCCGGTGCCCAAGCAAGTTATAAAACGGCATCAATACAGCACAAAACACAACCTTCACTCGACAAAAGATTGAAACAGCAAGTCTGGTATGGTTTGAGAGATTTCAACTTCATGTACTTTCAATCAAGTTTAAAACCAAAAACAGGAACGTCTTGCAAGAATCAGCTTAAATTGAAACGGCTACGAGTCCTTAAATGAAATTTTGCTAATCCGCATTCTTTTGCGTACCCGTTTCAATTTAAGCCGCAAACCTAACAACCATATACTCGTTTGAAAGAAAATTTCAAGACGAAGATGATGGTGTCCTCAGAAAAAATATTTTCTATCTTAGTCAGAAAGGTACACTTGCAACTGCATAACTTTTTAGTTCTACACTTATAACTGTCGAACAGTTCGTCACTTGGATTTGCAGAGCAAGTAAGTCTTTATCTGCCATGGGACATACGAAGAATCATGAACTAGGCGGTACTTATTGTTCTTATTGATGGGTTTGCAGTGTGAGTGGTGGCCGTTCTTCCTGTTTCTGGTGTCTACGGCCGGCCGATCACGTGACGCGAGGGGCTTAGTTGTGTGGTGTGGGGAGGGGGGGGAGGGGGGGGGCCGGGAATCAGCCAGCTTCAGCAGAGTTGGCGAGTTTATACGGATTCCTAAAGACTGGTGCAGTGGCGCTAGCGGCGGTCAGACGTCTGTTACACCAGCATTAACACCGCGCAACACGAAAAAACAAACCATCAAAAGAAGGAAAAAAAAGGAAAAAACTGACCACGCGGCCGTGACCAAAAAGTTCCGGAGGGCCGGAACTTGAAAGCAGATGATACGTATGGTAGATGTCCCTACGAATCGCCGGCCGCGAGGAAGCGGAGCGCTGTCGCGCTGGGCTAGGAGGGGGGAGGCACGGGGCAGGAGGGGGCACCGGCCTGGCGGCCCAGCGTCCCGAGAGGTGGCGTGGAGTAGTCAGAGCGCGCGCAGGGGGCAGCGCTCTGCGCGAAATTTTTCCCCCCTGTATAATATTGTGCCACACTGGCTGCTCGCTCTGCCGGTTGCTCTCTGCTGGCTGCGCTGCTCTCTGCATGCTGCTCGCTGTATGACAGTACAAGCAGGCTGATACATTCGTATCATCTGCTAAAAACACCGGGTGCTGCTTTCCTCCTCTGAAGTCCTATGAAACAAAAAGTAAGAAAAAGGAGGACACGATGCATGTCTTGATGTTTCTAATTTGTTTGGTGTTGCCTTGGTTTGGCCTATCTTTGATCGGCGCGTCGTATTGCGATAAACAGAGTATGCAAATAACTAATTCTATTCTACAGTGAGCTGATATAGTTTTGCATAGGAAATGTCTCAACGTGTTTCCAATATTTCTTAGCATTTTTCCTTCAAACTTCGAGCATAACTGTGCGACAAAATCGGAAATAGCAATAAGCAGCATTCGTTAAGAATGTATGGTTTTTAAAAGTAGCTCTTAGGTATGAGCAAAAGGAATTGCTTTGGGAGCCTCGAAACAGTGTGTGGAGACCAACTGCGAGTTCTGCACCGCTGACTTAGAGACGGGCGAACACGTTCGCAATCGAACGAACTCGAAAGAACCTTGAAACCATAAAAATAATTTATAGGAACAAGCAGATAGTTTGTTTTGTCCGTTCATGATGATGCTTTAACACGCTTGGTGCAGCAAGCAAATGTTTTCAGTTGCAGCTGCCTTTTACTACTGTACCAAACTTGAGAATAAGAAGGTTAAATCACTCCACTCACAGCTGAAAACTTTGACAATCTTCATGAAGAAGAAATGAGTCGTTACTTGACCGAGTAATCTTGGTAAGTCTTGTAAATTCATGAATGCAAATGCATGTTGACATTAATGGAAAAAAACAACATGTGCGACAGAGATACTGTGGAATCGACTTCAAGCGGCCCCGCTTGTACCAGTCTCGTTCAAACGCAGTTTAAAAAACGAATGAAAACTCTGTTCACCTCGCCTTACTCTGGTGGTCGGGCGGCAGTGTTCAGTGCACAGTGATGGACAGGCTCACAGGCGAGCCGGGCCAGTATATATCCACTTCACTGACATGCCCGTCTCTGCCACCCCTGTCAATTCTATTCTGAAAAAAATATTAATAAAATAAAAAATATAAAAAAAATCCACGATGGTGAATGACGCAGGCTAAAACATGTCACTATTGGCGGAAAATGGTAGAAAAAATATTTTCCTAAAAAGACCCACTACTATCAGTGTGCACAAGTCACACATACTACCTAAAAAAAAATAATTAAAACACCATAGAACAAGATTTTACCTGAGTAATGCATTTCTTGAAAAAAAAAAGTATAAAAAACGCAATTTTGTGCAAGCCGCCGTCGCCTTTTACAAAGTGGCGCACATAACGGGAGGAGTGAAGCACAGGGCAGGCAGGCTGGTCAGGCCCAGCGCCAGAAGGGGTCATTACCGAGCAAAAATAGGACGCATGGACGTCGCCACGGGGACGAGACTCCACCGTCGTTAGGCAGGAGTAACGCCGCGGCCTCGTACCTGGCACAGACCCTAGTCCATCCCGGCACCTTAATGCAAGACGGTCACACTATGGGGCTAGCTACTTACGTAATCCAACAAACTGTTACGCAGGTTTCTTAGAAGTTTTTGGTGTTTTTATCAGCTAAATACTTTTGTACCAATGTGATGTTAGATATGCTTGATGTCGTAAGGAAGTGTGGTCGAGGATTGCCCAATACCAGACCAGAAATGGGTGAGTCTTGTATGTTACGAAAAGTACAGCCGTTCGAGGTTCCCTCTCACTATAGGGTTTAAGAGAGCAGCTGATATCCAAAGAGTCTCTGTGGCAAAACAGATGGCTGGAAATGAGCTCCTAAAACAAGCCTCTGAATCTACATGTGCCTGGTCAATCACACACACACACATACACACAAACAACAAAGAAAAACCGCGTGCGCGCATGCACACACTGTCAGAGGCAAGCCGATGGCGTTTGGCGGCACCGGGTCCATTCGACGCCCGATTAGATTTTTTTCCCCATTTCATTCTTTCAATTTCGACTGTCCGCTGCGCTAAATAAATGAGCGAAAGTATGTTCTTGCTTGATTGGTTCCACGGGGGAGGAGGAGGCGAGCGCGCCAGCGCGGCTGATTCATTATCAGCGATTGGCATGTGTCTACCCGTGTAGTTTCAGGGACCCACAGGGACAGAGTTTGGCTGCTGCCTTAAAAAAAAAAAAAGTGTTTTGCATATTGGTTTGAGCAGCTGACTACAGGCGGGGGCCGGGGAGGGGGAGGTATAGTCCTCACAACAAACACGTTTCTTGAAACTTGCAAACCTGCAATGGTTCACGCAGGAACTAAAAATCTGTTGAGGGACCTATTCACTAAAAGGAAGATTTTGTCTGGGATAAAATCTCTTTGGTAGCGGGACAACTGAATGAGTGTTTTTCTTTCTTATGATAGTTTGGGGAGGGGGGGGGGAGGAGCGAGAGTTCTGTTGTTTGAGCAAATATACTGTTCGGCCCAACCGAACACCTGGCGTTATAGACACTTAAACCCCTCGACATATTTTTGGTTCCCC
The DNA here is from genome assembly GCA_029379305.1 of Frankliniella fusca. Taxonomy (NCBI): domain Eukaryota; kingdom Metazoa; phylum Arthropoda; class Insecta; order Thysanoptera; family Thripidae; genus Frankliniella; species Frankliniella fusca. The sequence goes on from JAHWGI010001437.1 coordinate 806,913, forward strand.
CAAAAAAGCTTTTTAGTTGTGTTTAATTTAACTTGCGTGAGAACCTTATCCTTTCTGTACAGTGTCCCAAACGTGAAAGTAGCATTGGTTTCGATCCTCTTTGACCACCCTGGAGAATTAAACAAAATCGTTTCAGACCATTAATTATTAATAATAACCATGAAATTATTATTATTTTACGTCTGTATGAGGCGTGGGGAGGGGAAGGCGGGGTGGGGTGGGCCCTCCTGGTCAGCGTTCCCAATTGCGTGGACAAAACTAATGGTGACAAAGAATTATGGCCCGTGTGGGTGAAAGTGGAGGAGAACGGGTGGGGAGGGGGTAGGGGGGCTGCCCGGTAGGAGAAGGGTGGCGAGGCTTGTTCACGGCTGACAGAACGGTAAGCCGAAACGGTCCTGTCCGCCACAGCGGGACTCAAAACCGTTCCGAAAGAAAAGGGAGCTTTAGAAGAGAGGCTTCACTAACACACCTACCTCCTCCCACCCAGGCCAAGGCCAATCTCAGAGCGCTGGTTGGCTGCCGGCGATGATGTGCGTCTCTTCCGGCGGACACGTCTGCCTCGCGCAGCAGATCAATCGCAATTTTATTTCAGCGTTGCTCTCGTAAATCGCCCATTACACAGTAACCCATCTACAGGCACCTTTCTGAGAATGACCGATCTACAGAAGAATTTTATTTCGACCGGCTTATGAGGCGCGGAATCACAGAGATTAGAGTTCAGACGAATCCGTGCGGACGCGCGCGGATTGTGCGGAACTTTGCGGACACACGTTTTAAAACGTACTGGGAGGGCTAAAAACGGTCGCAAATCTGTTCCCAAATAAATATTCGGATAAAGAGAAGGCCATGGAACATTATTTTACAGAAATTATGCCACAAGCCATATCTCTGCAAACCGAAGTGTGATACTACATCTCAGTTTAAACTGCGAAACTTTAGTTTCGCAGTTAGAACTGCAAAACTCCCAAGGTCGTCATTTTAAACTGCACAACTCCCGAGTTCGTCAGTTAAAACTGCAAAACTCCCGAGTTCGTCAGTTTAAACCGTGAAACTGTTTTGCAGTTTAAACTGACGAACTCGGGAGTTTTGCAGTTTAAACTGACGAACTCGGGAGTTTTGCAGTTTAAACTGACGAACTCGAGAGTTTTGCAGTTTAAACTGTCGAACTCAGGAGTTTTGCAGTTCTAACTGCGAAACTAAAGTTTCGCAGTTTAAACTGGCATGTAGTATCACACTTCGATTTGCAGAGTATCCTTTTGCACAAAAAATACAAGCACATTTCTTTTGAATTCTAACGCAGTACTATATGGCTCAGTTTTAGATTACAAGTTGACGGATAGAGTTTTTATATGGTTTTAGTTTCTGGAAAGCTTCTGGAGTCCCATATTATGTTAAAGCTTAAAATAATTAATATGACTTATGTCCTTATGCAACTAATGCATTTAGAGTTAAGTCAACTTAACTCTTTTTGTCAATTTTCCAATGACTTGACTCCAAATTCTTAACCCGTCAAAAGAGTTAAGTTGACTAATGTCCATAAGTTTACGTTGGCAAAAGGAGTCAAGTCTTAAATCTCAGTAACGGAGCATGATATTGAAAAACTTCAGAGTGGCAGTAATATCCTACATGAAAGCACATCCCATTTACATTATAACATTTTTTTAAAAAATAATTGTTAATAGTTTTTTTGATTTCCTGTAAAGTATGGGTTTTGGACTTATCCCCTTCTTCCGCTTCACAGCCCATATTCTGACGACTTAATTGCGCCACATTATAGAATGCTTTTAACTTATTCCCATGTCACACTGTGAAAAATATGTTGGTAGATTTACGATTTATTTTGTAAGTTACGACTTACGAAAAATGTTGTAAATTTACGACAGCCCATTCTTGCTTGTAATTGAATTTCAAGTCGATAGGTACTGCTTGTAATTTTACGATAAGTGATGGTAATTTTACAACTCCACTTCGTGAAAATTTTTCCCGTAAACCTGCGACAATTTTTCACAGTGTACTGAACTTGTTTCTGCATTTTCACGCTGCTGTGTCAAGTTAACATTCAAAACGAGGTTCCGCCGACTGGTCATATATTGTCGACCTTACACCGATTCTTCCAGATCGCTTATTCAATTACAGAATACCCCCAAATGGTCATTGTCGTGTGATAGCGACGACAGGCGGAATCTCGTTCCTCCTGTCCCTGCGTGTGGCTTGCAGCAATTACCGGGGATTACGCGGGACTTGTCTGCGCGGGGCGGGGAGCGGGGTGCGGGGCGGCTGCTGCCGAGTCTCTAGCCTTCGCGCTCTCCCCGTATCGCCTCTCCTCGGCTTCCTGGAATCACGCCTGGGCCTGGGAGAGGCTGGGAGAGGCGCTTGGTAGGCGCACACGAGTAATAAATCTTAGAGTTGCAGCCCAGCGGCCGCCGGGCAAGACAAGCCGGGTCTCCCTAGGGGAGCAGCACGGCCCTGCAGGACCAGCGGGGAGGGAAGCGGGGGCACCAGTTGTTGACCGGGGTGCAAACACACAGAGGCCAAGCACTCCCCCACCCCATAACGCCTCGGCCTCTCTCTCCATCCGTGCTTTTGATAGATGTTTGATGCAAACAAACCTGTCTTGCTCTATGGCGATACAAAACTGTCATGCCCAAGTTTGGTGATGTGTCTCGCCAGCTGAGTTGCAGTTAAGTAAGAGGATGTCAAAAAAGTGGCGAAACTGCGGTGGAAACAACAAACGACTGCTGCTTCCGGAGTAATATGAGAAATTTGCAGGTTATGGCGTTTAATTTGGTTTTCGTTCGGGTCCCTAATGAAATGAACTGAAGACCGTTGACTTTCAAAGCGCAGCAAAGAACAAAGCATGAAAAATTGTAAATCATACTGCAAATTATGAATGTTTAAGCTTAATGTGAAAAAAAAGGAATACGCACCGCGTGTTTGTTACTATCTGGCAGCAACCGGCGGTCTACTGATGAAGCCTCTGTTTTGTAACCTTTTTAAATTTCTTTATTTGCAGTCAGCGATTAAAACGCAACCAGAAAAAATTGTCCTTGATTTCTCTGTAGACTTAAATTTTTGATTACATTTGTTCTCGATGTAAGCCAAAATACTTGTTATGAGGACAAATCTGTCCTACTATCAAGTAGGTTTGGTTACCAACAAAAACAAAAATACTCAAAAATTTACGTCCACACAAAAATCAAGAGCGCACTTTTTCTGAGTGCGTTTGGATTACCAAAAGCAATCCTATGCTTACACGTTAGGTCAGTGAACTGGGTGGCGAGCGGCGCGAACGCTCGGCGCAGCGACAACGGAGTCCTTGCGATAAAAAGAAACAGAGGAGAGAGGGGGAGGGGGCAAGTCATGCCTCGAGCGATTGACGCAAATGACGGATTGTCTTGCCCAACTTTTACTCCTACTCGACGGCGGCCCCTTTCTCCCTCTCCAATTTTGACAAGGGGGAGATTCATAGGTGCAGTGGACTCTCCTGACACTTCACCGTCCGGCCGGCTAGCCCGCCAGCAGGGGAACAGACGATAAGGCTTATCGCTCAGACTTGCGGAAGCTAAACTTGTGTTCGCGAATAAATTTAGAGCGCGATAATGCCCGCCAGGACGGGGACAAGGCAGCCACCTCCCACTGCCACACGGACTCCCCCGAGTTTTTAGTCGGCTTTTAGTCGTGCCCAAGCGATTCGTAAAAAATTACAATGGGAAATGTTACGGAAATCACGATCTGTTTTTTATATATTTTTTTTCTTGAGATGTGTCCGTTGTTAAACTGTCAATGCTTTTGGAATAAAATTAGATTATTTGCATCCTCTGTTTCTAAGGCAGGGTTATTGTTTTGGGAACTTTCCCCGTTAAAGTTCGCCATACGGAGGGAAAGTGCGAACATCATACCAGTTAAAACTCATGTCGATAGTGCACTTTTTGACTCGATATGCCCCCGACATTGCTCCCCCGATGCGAGCCTAGAGGCTTGATTTCCCAAGCCATCTTTCCCTAGCCGGCCTCCGTCTCCCTCCACGCCACGTACGTACTCAGGCTCGCCTCGCCCCGGCCCGGGACGCCCCACACCCCCACCTCCCCATATCCTCCTCCATTTTGGATTCACCGGACGTGCTCTAATAGTGACCATATGGCATACGCTGCCTCTACGTGCCGCACCTATCCGGATGAGATTTAGTGCGAGAACACCCTCTCCCCTCCTTTTCCCTCCCCATGTCCTCCCCTCTAGTTTGTTGGCAGCTCACCCCCCACCCTCCTCTTCTTCCCCTCACTCCCTGGTCCCAGATATGACATGAGGAGCTGGTCAGGGGAGGAGGGGGGGGGGGGGGGAGGCGGTGGCAGGCCGGGGCCACAAAGACAGGCGGTGGCGCGCTCTGTGATGTCGTGGCGGCTGAGGAGCGAAGCTGGGCGGATCGCTGTGCCGAGGCCGGGCAGGTCGCCGGGCGCGGGTCATGAGGGCCGTAAATTGTCGTTCACCTCAAAGTGGAATAAAATATTGGCATTGCGCCATAAAAAGCGGGTTGGGGTAGCGAGGAGCAGAGGTGGGCGGGAGGGAGGGAGAGACTGTCGAATGTCCATAATGTCCTGACAGACTCGTTCCTCTCCGCCCGCAGTGGAACGAGATCGGAAAAAAACGGACGAAATTCAGTTTTATGTGATTCGTTTGCAAAGTTCCGGCTAACTTTCAGGCAGAAGGGTTTTAGATTGCGCTCTTTTGAGACTAGTGTTCATACAAGGGGCAGGTCCAGGCTTCAGCCAAGCGGAACGGGGGAACGAAGTATTGTAGAGGGTGAACCCCGTACATGAGTGTCTTTCTGTCTTCTTTCCTATTTTGGGACTAATTTTTGACTTTTGAGAGCCCGATCCACATTTTAAAAGGCAATAAAAGAAAATTCTTGGGGGGAAAACGGAAAATTTGAATTATTCTGACATGAAAAAACCGGAATTTTCTCTCGTGACACTGTTAACTAAGTGGTCGCTACAAAGCCTTAGGCAAGGATAAAAAGACAACATGGGGAACATTAAGAGGAACGCGCACTCCTTTATTTTATTGCAGTTATAGCCATGAGTTGAATCGTACGCTTGAAAAGCGACGGTGGAATGTATTTTAGTAAATTGCGCCGAAATACACCAATTTTCAGCGCTTCACGGAGGACCCCGAGGACCCCTGACCCCAGTGATTTTAAAGAAATTCTGCCATTTTGGATATCCGATCCCAGCAGTTTTAAAATCAGTCGGGTTTTCTACAAAGGGAAACCCATTTAGGTCCACTTCTTGTCGATTTCGCCCCCCCCCCCCTCCTCGGCAGACCGGACCCTCTCGAGACCGCTCTGTCAGCCGCACCGCAAGGACGCCGCAGAGGGCGCCGGCGGCGCCAGCGAGCCTCGCCCGTGGCAAGCGACCCGTGTACACGACGACGACTGAAAAATTGTTGGTAATGAAGGTGGTCGTCGAGGTCCCGCGCCATTGGGCCGACTGTCCTCTCGACCTCTCTGGGGGCGGCACCGGGGGGGGGGGAGGGGGGGGCGGCGGGGGCAGGACCGTGATGGACGGCTGGGTGTCGCGGGCCGGGGACCAGCACTACGGCTCTGACATGTAGAGCGCAGAAAATGGGCCGCCGCACGAGCCGGCCGGGCTGGAGCGGCGAATAAAAGTGTCGCGCAACCGACTGGAAAGAGTGTTATACACGAGCCCCGGGGTGCCCACCTCCGTAATGCCCTGAACGCCTGGTACCGGAATGCAAATGCAAGAAAAAAAGGGAAAATGCTCTAGAGTTGTCAAATCTTTCGTGTTTTACCGGACCGGATCACTGGAAAAACAAAGGTGCTATCTAATGCCTTTTAAAGGCGTTAGTGAAATGGTGCCTTTAGAAAGACGCTATCGCCTCCCAAAGGTGCTATTTTTGGCCCTATTCGCGTGCCTTTACAAATGCATAAGTGCAGTATCACCCCATAAAATTCAATAGCACCCCAAAAAGGGTACTATGTAGCACCTTTGTTTTTCCAGTGATACAGTATAGTTTTTGCATAGAGGGGGCGCTACTGTCACCCCGATGGGTATGGGCACCTTCAACTTAAGATCACGAACTTTTAAGTGAAGTACCCACCCGTATGCAGTGCCCCTACTTCCCCTTTCCCTTTTTTTCCGCTGTGTAATTCTCGAGTATGGGGTCCATATTGCCCCTGCATTCCACTCGCCGCTTACACTAGTAGTGCCCGCATCGCGCACCACACACAACCCTTTGGCCTCACGGTGAGTCGGCAAAACTGGATCCGGGCGAGAGGACAGGGCAGGGCAGGGCAGGGCAGAACAGGGCAGGGGCAGGCAGGGCAGGCAGGGCAGGCAGGGCAGGCAGGGCAGGCAGGGCAGGCAGGGCAGGCAGGGCAGGGCAGGCAGGGCAGGGCAGGGCAGGGCAGGGCAGGGCAGGGCAGGGCAGGGCAGGCAGGGCAGGGCGGCAGCCACCAGGGGGACAGCTCGCTGCGCTGCATTCCACTGCAGACTGTACTATGGATCGGTCCATCCCTGTTGGGGCGGCGCGGCGCGGCAGGAATGCGGCCCTATTTCACTGGACACGATCGCGGCGGCGGCGGCAGCAGGGCGACAACGTGACGCCGCAAACGCCGCCGCGCGCCGCGCCGCTCGTACATTAACATCAGCGCGCTGAAAGTATAGTGGCTGCTGCCGCCGCCGCGGCTGCCAACCTCTGGGAAACAAAAGGAAACCCCGCACTGCTGCAGCCCGGGCCAGCCAGCCACAGCAGTTGGCAGCGCTGCCCTGCGAGCCGTCGTCCACGGCGAGCCTCTCTGGCAGCCCGCCTAGGGCGGAAGAGGAGGAGGAGGAGAAGGAAGAGGAGAAGGGGGGGGGGAGAAAGGGGCAGATGGAAAAGAGGGGAGAAGGTGGAGGATGAAGGGAGGAGAAGGAGGCGGCGACGGGCGAGCGCGTCCTGAGGGTGCAAGGCCGCGCGCAGCCCACCTGAGCCTCTTACTGCCATTAGAGAGGGGGGAGTTAATTGAGCGCCGTTAGGTTGGCAATATGGCAGGAGAGAGCAGTGGGCCGGGCCGGCCGGGCCGGGCGCATGCATCGGCACGCAGACGGGCTGCTCGGGCCTGCAGCGGGTGCGCGCGCGCGCGGCGCGCACGGCTCCCAGAGGTGTTGTGTTCATATTAGGGCGGAGGGTGGGGTGGGAGGGAGGAGGAGGAGGACATCGTAGTGCGTCGCCGAGAGTCTGGGGGTGATGGACGGGCAACACACCGTCCGTAGCATTCCTGGGGCGTGGCGGGGTGGGGCGGGGCGGGGTGGGGCCGGGCGGGGCGGGGCGGGCGAGGCACGGGTGACCAGGTGGTGCCACCCCCTCCCCTCCCCGCACCCGGGGGAGGGGCACCTCTGCCACTGCGCCGGGGACGACGACGACGATTCATTCCCTGGACAAAATATGACGTGGGCCGAGCGGCGCTACACTGTTTGTTATATTGTTTACGACTGGGAGGGCCCCCTAACAACGTGACGGCGCGGGTGGCAAAAAAAAGTGTATAAATATAGAGGCTGGTGGCGAGATAGAGCCGTCCCGACGCGTCGGGCTGCTGTTCGAGGGGGCGGCAAAGTTTCGATGGGGATCGCAGAGAGCGATACCACTGCCGCATGTGGAAACAATTAATAATTTGAGGTTATGGTGCGACTGGAGTTTGGGTGACGGGTAGAGGACATGGGCGAGAGAGAGAGAGGAGAGAGAGAGAGAGAGAGAGAGAGAGAGAGAGAGAGAGAGAGAGAGAGAGAGAGAGAGAGAGAGAGAGAGAGAGAGAGAGAGGAGTGGTAAAGGGAGGATGTAAACGGTGAAATACCGTCTCCTGTGCCCTGGACGACCCGGCCGCCCCGCCGCGGCCTGCCCCCGGGCTGTCACCAGGGGATGGGGTCGGGAGGCGTCCGCTGGCCCGGCCCGCTGGGAGCGCACACGCCAGGAAAAAAACAAATGAAGATAAAAAGTAAATTTAATTTTGCCCTTGCCCTGGTGCGGCGGGAGGGCCTAACCTGGCGGCGGTTTGTCGTGGTACTGGTCAGAGAGGGAGAGACGCGTGGTGGAGAGGGACTCTCCTCCGCCTCCCCTCTGCCACTCGCACTTCATATCCAGCGGCGGATTTCGGCGCGAGGAGGAGCGCTGGACTACGGCCTTGGAGATTTATGTTTGCCCTCGGATGTCAGAGGGTGGGAGAGAGCGAGTGAGCGAAAGAGAAAGAGAGGATGTGTGAGAGAGAGTAAGTGAGTGTGCGTGAGAGGGAGAGAGGGAGGCCGTGATATGGTAGACACGACCGGGCCGAATCTATCACGGCATCCAATCACGTTATTCCAGCTTTTTCTTACCCCTCCTCTCCTGCCCCTCTGTCCCCGGCTGGACCCTCCTTGTTGTCGGTGGTGTACACGCCACTGGCCCGGAGCTGCGCAGCGACCGAGGAAGCGACGTCCCGCTGAGAAAACATATTTATTATCTCTGCCCTCTCTCATGCCCACCCTTCACCCCGCACCACCGACTTGTGCCCAAAATCGGTAGAAAGTTTCAGTCGAATTTTGAGCGGAATGTTTTAGAAAGTAACTAGAAAGGCGTTACGCCGAAAAAAAAACTCGTACGAAAAAGCGTCTTGTACGTGCTAATCTACCACACACTAAATCTGGGAGGCAGCACGACGGTAGCACAGCCTGTTGAATGCTCCTGGGCTGGGCTAGTGAGGTAGGAGGTAGGCAATCCCTGGCCCTATCCTCCCCTACCCTAACAGGGTCAGGTCAGGCAGGGGGAGTGTACGGTGGTAAGGCCCGGGGTGGGAGGGGAGGCCGAGCCTTGGTGTCGCGATTCGTCTCTGTCTGCTCATCCCCGCATTTGTCTGTTTCAGAGCTGACTTAGCGCGCCCGGCTGCCGGCCCGGCGGCCCCGGCGGCCCCCACGCGATGCGTCTTGTCCACGCGCAGCCTCGGGGACGCGACGCCACGTCGTGGTCATCCCGCTGACCGTCTGCCGTGTCGTCGTTAACAGTGTTCATCCCCCTCTGCTCCTGTTCCCCATGACACCCATGAGTTTTACCACTCCCCATGGCCCTCCCCATGCTGCCTCTCGCCCCCATGGCGGGTGGGTTGGGGTGGGGCGCGGTGACCTCTGGCCTGGCCAAGCTCCCTGGTGGCACGAGCGCTGCTCGGCCCTGCCCCGCCCCACCCCACCCCGCCCGCCACCACTATGTTGTCCATCCTCATATTATTCTTCACGCCGACCCGGCCCGGGTGTTCGGCCGCCCCACCCCGCCCTGCCGCGCCCCGCCCCGCCAGCCCGTGTTCCATTTTCATAACGCCATGTTCCGCTGACACCGGGCCAGGGCCGGGCAGGGCCGGGCCCCCGGGCTGGGCGATGCGGCTCGTGTGTCGTGTGTTTGTGTTTTTGTCGCGCACCAAAGTAACAACACGCAATACGCAAACACAACGCTATAGCCGCCACTTTCCTCGCGACACGCGGCTGCCAACCACCCCCACCCCCCTCCCCTGCCCCGGATTACTGTCAAATTACTGTCCGCCGTGTACGCGCGGCAGTTAGACCGTAAGTCTAGCGGCGGCGGCAGCGTGCGCGGGGGCCGCATCAGCCCCCCTCTCGCCGCTCTTCTATTTCGCTCCTTTTTTTAAATGTTTTTTTCTTCTTTTTTTTTTTCTGGCGTCAATGCCTCGCCGGCTTCGGCCTCCGCGTCGTCATTTAGCCCCGGTGAATGGTCCGGGCCGGAGCGGCCATGAGTGAATGAGCTCGGGCCTGCAGGAGGCCGAGGCCGTCCTGTCGCTTCACGTCGGCTGCTGCCGGCCTTGGCCCCCACTTGCCCCGCCCCGCCCCGGCCCTTTGCGGTGACTCGCCCCCGGCTGGAGCGGCTCTACCACTGTTAGGGAAAACTGCAATTTAACAACAGTTTTAAACCGTGTTTTTCCGAGGGACAGTATAAATTGTACCCGGTAAAGGGTAAATTAGTAAGATATGCGGTATACGGTAACGAAAACCTTAAACCGTTAGTCCAAAACCGAAGTTTTTGCGAAGCAACGTTGCGAAGAACTTGGAAGCTTCGCAATTGCGAAGCATTTGTTTGCATTACAAAATCGAAACGGTTCGCAAGATTACAAACTTTTTCCGGCTTACAAAGCATACGCTTCGTAATTGCGAACGAAATGATTTGCAATTGCGAAGCTGCCAAATGCTTTGTACGTTACAAACTATTTAGTTTAAAACAAACAAATGCTTCACAAGTTCTTAACAGTGCGAATTACGTTTATAGAGAGTCGAAATCATAAGGGCTTCAAATGATTTAAGTTTTGTCCAGTACAACTTATCGGAAAAGATCGAAAATCGAGTGTGCATTTATTACCTACTTCGGAGATGTGCATTTATTACCTCCCCCCCCCCCCCCCCCCCCCCCCCTTACCCTACGGTTTTTCTCACAGTGTAGCGGCCTGAGCGCGGCTATCGTCGGCTTAAAGGAGAGGAAAGCGGTCGAGGCCGGTCCAAAGAGCGGTAAGTCGAGAGTGAAAGTCCTCGCATACGTTTCCCGTCCCTCGACCTCCTGGCGCGGCGAGGCCTGCGGCGAGGCCTGGGCGGGCCTGGCGCGGTGACACGGGGGGCGCGGAGGTCAGGCTGGCTAGGTGTAAGTTATTGGCACTAGTCGCAGAGGTCTCCAGGCCGCGGGGCTCCCCAGAGGAGTACGCCCTATTGACTTCCTCCACTCAGACAGCACTCCCTCTGATAAATCTACCCTCATGAGCAGAAAGAAAGAGCAGGTCAGAGGCGAGAGCGTTAAGAGATTGATTGATTTTTACTCTCTTAAGTAGGCTGTGGCAGCCTCCACTAGAGAACCGCGCCGCTCTGCAGGAGCAAGGATAGCAAGAACAACAATATTTCGAAATGTATACAGTTGATAAAAACGACGAAAGTCCATTGAAATGGAGTTTGATATAGTTCTTATATGTGAATGATGTATAGTGCTAAATATCCAGTCTCGAGCTGATTTTAAGTAACTATGGACTTGACTTGAGAGAACCAGGGCACAAATGACCCAAAGTTGTTCACCCACCGACCGAAGTCGGCTACTTGCGAGCCCTTTCCACATAGTACGGTCTCCATATAGTGTGAGAGATAGAGAGAGTCGAGGGAGGGGGAGGCGGAGGTCATGAGAGGTGGGGGGAGGAGGATCAAAGGAGTTAAGAATCGATTAGAGAAAAAAGTAACCGATTTAACCCACCACAGGTCTTAGCAGCAGCCTGTAGCCCTCATTTGTCGGCCGTCATGTTGATTCACCAGAATGTACAGGGCCTAGGGCAAAGTCAGTTTTCGATCTTTTAAAAATTAGGTAGGGAACAGAGAACCGAGACCTTTCAGATTTTTTTGACGCACTGAAAATAATATTTAACATTTATGAAAAAACAGATTCAAAAGTCCTCGTGTGAAACGCGTGTTTTTCATATTTTCTAAAAATATTAAAGAAAAGACTGTAACCATACAAATTTTTAAAATAAATGGCTACATGGACTACAAGCCTGTCAAAAAGAAATTTTAAATTGTGGCAATAATAGAACATTTCCTCATTTTAAAAAAATTGCTAAAGATACTTTTGCATAAGACCTATAATAACGACACGACAGCGTCCACATGGCGGTGCACTGTTAGCTGCACTGCTCTCTGCAGGCTGCTCGCTGTATGACAGTACAAGCAGGCTGATACATTCGTATCATCTGCTAAAAACACCACACTCGTATGTCTTTTAGAACTGCAGCTGCACTGGAAAAACTAAATGTGACAGGAGTCACATCAATTGATGTTACCAGTTTATGTCACATTTCAAAACGTCACCAAATTCTCGGTCACGTTTGGTAATGTGACATCCGGAGCCACGTGTTATGTCTGTCTATAGTAATAACATGGAGGATGTCACATTACAAACGTTACCGAAAATATGGTAACATTACGTGATGTTACCTAAACTGGTCACATGTGCACATGTGACATATGTCACATTAGTTTTTCCAGTGTGCTGCAGCCCAGTCTCCCTCTGATCTTACGGGCGCGCTTAAGACGAACCTAAATCCGAAACTAGGAAAGACTAAACTACCAAACACACAAACAGAGGGACGAGCAGACGAGAGAGCAGACGGACGGTTGGGGAGGGCACACCACAGCGGCCAGCCAGCGCATTAGCAGATGAGCTCCCTGGCCTGCGACCTTAGCGGCGGGCTGCGGGGTAGTGACCTCTCGCTCGCTCCTCGAGGCAGTGCCTCATGAGTGCGAGGAGGACAGAGTCACCCTGCTGGAGGACAGGGCTGCGGGAGAGGCCGGGTCCCGGCTGTAACGCTGTAACACTCCGTCTCCAAACGGATCGATACCATAGAGCGTTACTCCGTTAGGCTGCTGCCCGCCACGCCGCCGGACGATCTATGTATTTCCACATTCCGCGGCGTAGCGCGCGGCCGGGCCGGCCCCGTGCCGCATACCGTCCTACACGCATATGGGCATGGGCAATAAGTGACGCACATCAACGATATATTTACATTTGCGTAATGGCACTGAAATAATGTAAAGTTATCGTTCGATTGACGAAACCAATGGGAATGGCTTCATGTGTGTACTCTTTCAGTAGGAAAGTATTTGTGTACTGTACTGTCCACTTAAAATACAGTATGCATGGCGAGTGTGCTTTTATAGTAGAAAAGTACATTTTACAAACAGTCTACATAACCACTTCAAAGAATTTATTAACTTGCACATGGGCATGAACCGGGTATGTAACATTCTTTAAAGTATATGCACGGGGGTGAATTCGAATGTATATTTAAGAGTCATTTACGTCATTTACAAAGTACCACGAATAAATCTGAGAAGACAGAGTCAAAGAAGTATCCTCGCATTTCACACGATAAAATCGTCCGTACGTCAAAGGATTTGCCTTCCCGGCGGTAGTCCGGTCAAAAAAAACCACGACCGCACTAGTGCACCAGCCGTCATGTCCTTGTACCCCCCATCCCCGCGCTGCCCTCCCCCCGCCCGGACGCTCTACTTAGCGTCAGGGACGCTGACCTCCCAACCACCCTCGCTCCCTACCCTTAGCTGACCACAGCTTCAATTCACTCCGGCGGTCACCCCCTCCCCGCCCCTCCCCGCTTCTCCACCGCGGTGCCTCCAGGCCACTTTGCTGGCAGGCCTGTTGCTGCTCGGGATGGCCTGCCCCCACCCCCACCCCCACTCCCCTCTCCCGCTGCTAATGCCCCGCGCCGTTTCAGTTAGTTATCTAGTTGCTGATTCCGCCCTTCTTGTTATGGCCGAGGGTAAAGGCCTACCTGATTAGAATATCGTTGGCCGCCCGGCCGCCCGACCTCGAGGAGGGGATCGCTGAGAGAACGAAGCGAGAAAGGCGCGCTGCAGAGCAGCAAGGTGATTCCGGAGACCGTTTCGTAGTATCCTCTCCGTTGCTCCTTATGGTCGTGCTCAATGAGCGCGACGAGGACAGCCCGACCCCGGCACAGCGCCTGGGAGGTAGGCAGCGCGCGCGCACCGCTGCACGGCGCGCCGGCCCGCCCGGCGCTCCACAGGCGCCTCGCCAGCAGCGCTCCAAGCGCGGGGCGCCTCTCGACGTGCGGAGCAAAACTCTTATCATCATTATCATGATGATCTAGTCATATACATGCTAAAAGCCGTTAGAGGAAGAAAGAAAAACAACTGCGATCTAGGTTGTTTGCTTTCTGTAAACTAAAATAAAACAAACTCACCTTGATTTTTTCCAAAGTTTCCAAGTCTTAGCACGGGCGAGTCTGACGTCCTTCGTTACAAATCAGATGTATGTGAGCAAGGATAAAAAAAACACACTCGTCGTTCTAGAGCGTGACCACGATGAGAAAGGGCGCAGCTTCTACTTGAACGAGGAAAACCTGAAAGGGAAGCAAAAAAATATGTTGATCTATTGAGGCGTGCCTTTGTGAGGCTGACGCGTCGAGCCGCGTTCTCATTGTGCATGGCATTGCGCTGCTATGCGGGACGAGTGGGGGACGGGGGCCTGTTCGGGACCACGGCGCACCTCATCGTTACCAGGCTCGTGCCCTGTGTCTCGCTGCGCGCTAACGGCCGACCTCCCAAACAAGGCTGGATTCGAATACCACAAACACTGCCGCTGCTCGTCAGATTTTTTTTTCATTCCCTTCTATAGGTCCGTCTCACTCACTCACGATACCCTCTCCCCTCCCCTCTCCTCTCCCGAACCTCTGACGCGCACCACGACCCACACGCGCATTTTCGACACCATTCCGTACCCAGAAGGGGGACGGGAGCGGGGATATTTTTTCGTCGGACGCAGTTCCCGGCCCCTCTCTCTTTCCCCTTCCCGTGTGAGCGAGCGCCCTTTCATAAAAGGCGTCGTCACCGATCGAGAGGGAAGTGAATGGCGATAGAAAAGAGAGGCGGAGAGGGGAGCAGGGGGAGAAATTCTAAGGCCAAACCGTAGACCTGCACGGCACCAGAAACCGGAGGGGGCGTGTGAAAAATACAAGCGACGCGAGAAATACGCTGCCCCGGCGCCCCGGCCGGTCGGAGCCGTTTGGCGCGTAATAGCAGCACAGCAGCTACGATCCTTTAAAGATTGTATCAGACGACATCAAACTCGTCGAGGGGCAAGCAATGTGCGACGTAGCTGAAATTTGTATTTTATAAGAGGGAACACCACACATCAAAAAAATCGATACACTGAAAGGACAGCGAAGTGTGACTTAGCAGTACATTTAAAATACATTTAAGGTCTTTGTGACAGTTTAATACACGAAATTCATTAGTGTTAGACGCCTTCGTGCACGCATGGTGAGTTACTTACGCCCCTGTCTTACTGTTAGTTTATGCACCTAAATGCGAGGGTGCCGAGAATGCCATATCTCACTTTCACGCATTCTAACTATCCTGAAAGCAGCGTGAGGCAACACACCATGCATGTCAAGTCGATTCCGTTTAAGTGCTTCGCAACGCCTGCGGGAGAACCTCCCGATTGTGAATGTTAGCTTCACGTATGCTCGGTATGGCGTAAAAAAATTGCCATATTTCTCACAAATAATTTTATTATCCTATGCATTATAAAAAGTTATATATTTTACGATTCGTCTTCCGTAAGAACTCTGTCACCTCTGGCCGCACGCACATGGGGAGGGGGAGGGGTGGACAGGATTCGGATGCTTCGTGTTATGCCCATCTGTAGAGCCCTCTCAGCCACTCTCAGCCGCACCACGCCGAGCCACGTGATCTACTCGAAGCTACTCACGGCCGCTACAGACTCCCTCCCTCCCTCCCTCCCCCGCTTCCTCCCACGGCGCCCACGGCACGGCGGCACCCTGCCTATCCTGGAGGTCTGTTCACGTGATCAGGCTGTCCGAGCAAGAAGCCGGAGGGAGCGGGGCGCTGGAGCGGGGCGCTGCTGGAGCGGGGCGTCAGAGACGCTGCTCGGCTCGGCTGGGCTCGTGCTCCAGTCCCTGGAGGTTACGCAGGAAAGCACTCTCCAGCCCCTTCGAGTCCGGCCAACTGAAAATGAGCGGTACACAACACTGGCACAGTGTAGCCGAGGTGGATAGAGAACGAGAGACAGAGAGAGAGAGGTGGTGCAGAGGCGGAGAGCATCGCGAGCTGCAGCCGCTACGAGCCGGACAATTTAACCACGACGGTTTTACGAGGATCCTGATTCACCTGGAATAGATTTCCTCTCCGGACCGCTTGCTGGATGAGCCGTGTTCCGCGAAATCGAAGGCTTGCGGTGCGCCTGGGACTTAACTCTTCTCCATCCACACACACACACACACACACACACACACACACACGTGCGCGCTCACACACACACACACACACATACATACACACCAGAGAGAATTGTCAGGACAGAGACGCGAATAACTGTTGCGGAACGTAGCCACGGGGAAAAAATAAATTAAAGAACGGCAATTACGAATGGACATTGGGTGTGTTCTCGCTGCTGTTGTGTGTGTGTGTGTGTGTGTGAGTGAGTGAGAGAGAGAGAGAGAAAGAGAGAGAGAGAGAGAGAGAGAGAGAGAGAGAGAGAGAGAGAGAGAGAGAGAGAGAAAGAAAGAGAGAGAGAGAGAGAGAGAGAGAGAGAGAGAGAGAGAGAGAGAGAGAGAGAGAGAGAGAGAGAGAGAGAGAGAGTCGAAGGTGCAGCCGAATGAAAACTCTGGCTCGTCGGCTAATGTAAAGCGGCAGCTTATTACGAGAGAAGGGGAGAGGAGATGCGCGTAGATGCGTAGAAGAGGGACAGGGACAGAGAGAGGGGCGGAGAGAGAGGGGGAAGAGGGGGAGTGAGAGGCAGGGAGAGGGGAGGACCGGGAACGGTTCGAAACGAATCACTTTGCGCATAACACGTTCGGGGACACGCCATCGGCATCCTGCCAGACAGCAGAGACAGTTTAGAGCTTGCAGTCTGGGTGAGGGGGACAGGGAGGGAGAGAGGTGAAGTGAGAGAGGAGAGGGGAGGAGGAACAGAGGCTGGACGAGAGCTGGAGACAGGCAGGACAGGTGATGACCGCAGAGGGCAGATGGAGATTAAGACTGACTCTAGTTTTCAGCCTCCAGCCATTCTCCGTACGTGGCATGATAGTACCCTGATGAACACACTCCCGAGTTATGTACTTTTTTGTACACAGTATGTAGGTCTATGTGCATACGTAGCTTACGTAAAAAAATCTTACATAGTGATGCATAAATAAGCTTAAATTGTGCATAAATACGTACGATTTTGTTTAAATTTATGTAAGGAATTTTACGTAAGCTACGCATGCACATAGACCTACATAGCTATGTACAAAAACAGTACAAAACCCCCGACATAACACGTGGCACCGGATGTCACATTACCAAACGTGACCGAGAATTTGGTAACGTTTTGAAATGTGACATAAACTGGTCACATCAATTGATGTGATTCATGTCACATTACTTTTTCCAGTGTAGCTTATTTGTGGTGAGACATGTGACATGTCACTTCTTTAAATGAGGACCAAATAACCAATGCCATTCAATTATCTCTCTCCCTCTCTCTCCCTGTCCCCCCCCCCTCCCCGCCCGTCCCCTGCCCCCCTCTCTACATTCCGGGTAATAACCCCATCAGGATGCCGCGGGCGTTGCAGGTGGCTCATATCTGTGAGGCGGTCGCCCGGCAGACGGAGCAGGGAGGGGCGACACGTCCACTCTGTAACACGTGCGCGCGCGCACGCACGCACACATACACACACACACACACGCAAGCGCGAGTCAGCCCGCTCACTCATCCCTCCTTCCCCTTCTCCTTCTCCGTGATCTGATGTGGCACCCAGTAAAGCCCTGGTTTCATATTATTCTTTATGTATTCAGGACCTCGCATTGCTCGTTCCAAAGAGATTCGCCATCGCACCTTGTCAAAACGTCCCTGCCCCTCTCTCCGTGCCCGCTGTCCTCCGTCCTCCTTCGGCCGCCATGCATACCAGGCCCACGTGTAGCGGGGCTGAGGGGCGCAGCGCAACTCGCGCTTTTAATCAAGGGAAGTCATCATGACGACATTTCGACCCCCCACCCTCCCCATTCCCCCTCCCCCCATTACCTACTTTTTAGGCCCCCGTTAGGGGTGCCTATTGCTCACGCCCGTGAGTTTTTTACTCGTTCTTTACAACAGTATCTACATCTTAGGTAAATGTGAAGAGAACGAGTATTGTGTTCAAAACTTGGTTTTGTTAGTGACCTACCTTTTCTCACAAACCACATAACTAAATAACATAACTGTATACTTATTGTAAAGCTTGAAAGACGTTCTTTCATCCGTAAACGAAGTATTTTTTTCGTTCCAATGCAAATTATTGAGTAAATCACGTTTGAAAATATCCGTTTTAACGGCGTTGGAACATATATTTGTAACTTAAATATCCCACAAAAAACATTTCAATCTTCAACATATTTACACTTGAAAACCTATCTTCCAGCTTTGGTAAACATTTCTTTTCCTCTGATGTAAAGAGATAAAATTTATACTTTTCCTGTAAATGAAAGTTCTTTCAGACCCTGCAATTCTGGTATCGGGAAAGTGGGTGCTGACGCATTCAAATCGATATTTCGGTAATTTCGAAACGGCGCTGAACTCCAACAATAGCCAACAATCAAAAACCTGTTGGACTTCTTCCTAAGTGTAGTGTCATTGGGATCATGAAATTTTGGCAAGTTTATGTTTCAACATAATTCCACACTTAACAAAACCAGTTTTGATACACATTCTGTTTGTAAAGAACGAGTTCCATCACTTTATATCAATTTTGCAAAGTGCAAAATTGATATTTCCAAACATGTTATATTTAGGCTGATGCCTTTGCTTCTTGTTATTTTTATTCTTGACGATGGCCCCTTATGGCCGCGGCCAATCGTGCCGAGCCGAATCGTACAAAATTACAATGAAAAATACTACGAAAAATTAGAAAATTTATGAGACAGGTATGATGTCAAGCTGTCTGCACGTTTTTGCATAAAATGATTTCGCTTCATGTGTTTCTATGACAATGACAAGCCGAGCCGGCAGGCCGAGTCGAGCCGCCGGGGCGGGAACAATCACAACCTTATATTTCCTCACTCCAAGCCCATGTTTTCACTGAGTGCTGTTATTAGGCAACGGAGTTGCCTTCTAAAATCGCTTTGAAACGTCTGTCAATTGTTTTATATGGCCCCTTACGGGAGGAAAAAATCCGCTCCAACGATTTTTATAATATTACCTACAGTTATAGTATGTAAACTTGTATACTCACTCTGAAAGTTTAATAGAAATTTAAACTACAGATTTTCTGTAAATTTGAATTGAAATTTCAGTTGCTATGGTAATGCTCGACTTGTCAGCTGAAATCACCTGGAGAAGGGGATAGTTTTTCGTGGTGGGGCTAGGCGGAGTCGAGCCAACACGGAGCGAAAGAGAAACCTCTAAAGTCTGCGTTCAAACAAAGCTCTGCTTCAGTGAAACGCTCAAGAAAGAGATGACACAACTGAAACTCGCACGTGACCACCATACCGCCCTTTCGAAACCTACTTCATTTTTACCGAACGAACAGTCGACTGCGGCGCACTTCTGCCAACCTAAGATAATAATTTCAAATGGTAACGTAGGGGGATTAGTGATCCTTTTCATGTTTTCTAGGTTGGCACGTTGTGTAAACAAGGTTTGTTTGAGGTGGACGCGCGTGCGCTGTGTCGCCGGCCGTCTTTCAACCATGGCCGCCTCGGCCGGGAGCTGAGGCTCCCACCTCGCGACTTTAAATCATTGTATAAAGTTATCGAAACGTTGACAAGGCGAACTGAATGCGTAAATAGTACTTTTTTACCTGCAGAAAACGGTTTGGTAAGTTTGACTTCAATCTGGTGAGCAGAATTCTTGAAATGGTGTACATTTACGTGTATCATTTTCGTAAATCACTTGTGTTCCTACGTTTTGAACCTCCATGAAACTTTGCAAAACGATTTCCGCAGGTCTGGAACTGCTATTTTCACATTAATTTCGGCTGCCTAACATTTCGTTCAGCTAAAATAAATAGTTAAAGTCGCTAGGTTTAGGGCCCCGGTTCGCCCCTTCGGTGCGCTCGGTGGAGGGGACGGTATTGTTGACGTTCCGCTCCGGCCGTGCCGTGACCTCGCCGCCCATTTTTTTCTGTCAGAAGGAGAGCTTCTTTTCTCTCTTTTTCCTGGCGTTTAGATGACGGCCTAACAGTCGGAGAGTATTCATTGCTTGAAACCCGCCTTATCAAATCGAATTTATAATTATTTAGTCACTATCTTGACTATCGTAAACTAAACAAAACTACCGCGTTTTCTTACAGTCTTATGATACACTCACAATAATTTTACCATAGTTATAGAAACTCCGTTGTCTACCAGGATTTCGTGAAATCGTATTTTTTATTTTTCTCGCCTGTCCAAGGAAAATTTGAATTCCTCTCTAAAAT
This sequence comes from Frankliniella fusca, assembly GCA_029379305.1. Taxonomy (NCBI): domain Eukaryota; kingdom Metazoa; phylum Arthropoda; class Insecta; order Thysanoptera; family Thripidae; genus Frankliniella; species Frankliniella fusca. The sequence continues at coordinate 826,900 of JAHWGI010001437.1, forward strand.
GTTTTTAATAAAAACGCAATACTGTTCATTCCTTTCATTTCCAATTGTAAAACGAGGCGTTGTTGATAGCTAGCCCGTCGGGCCCTTTTTTTGTGTGGCAAAATGCAAATCTCATGGTAAGTGTATGATAAATTTGAAACTAGCACCCACTTATTTTTGGGTGGTGACTGCATTTAGAGCTCGTCCACCAGGCAGTGTTTTTGACAGGTGGACCGCTGGGCAACATTTTTGGGGACTTCCGTTTGGCAGCTAAAATTCGTGATGTGATTCTCACTAATAGTTCACTAAAGTTCTTTCTCATTCTGTGGCAAGTTTTAAAACCCAGGGGGCCGTTTAACGCGTTTGCGTTAGAATTTTTTCTTTTTTCGAAAAGCTTTTTTTCCCTTTTCTCAGCGAGGGAGAGGGAAGAGTAAGAGCCGCAGCTCGCCAGTGCTGTCTGTCCGTTTGTCAGCGGGGGCCGGGCACTCCCGGCGCGGTGCCCCGCGTGCAACACAAAAGTTGAGACAAGCCGGCTGGATTCATGACCCGTGCTGCTGTTGCGCTGAGCTGCGCTTTGCTGCGCTGCGCTGTGCTGTGCTGTGCTGCGCTGAGCTGCGCTGTGCTGAGCTGTGCTGCGCTGTGCCGCTCTGTGCTCACGGTAAAAACAATGTCTGATGTTTTGAGGAAAAAGTGAAAATTTTGAGGATCCTACTTAATTTGAGAAAAACTCCTCATATTTTGAGGAAGTCTCCTCAAAAATTGAGGGAAGTCTCCTCATATTTTAAGGAGACTTCCTCAAAATTTGGGAAGTTTTTCTCAAATGACGTGGGATCCTCAAAGTTTTCCCCATTTTCTCAAAAAATCGGACATTGTTTTTACCGTGCTGCGCTGCGCTGTGCTGCGCTGTGCTGCCGCAACGCGTGCGCGCGCCACTCGCCGCTGGAATTTATTTTAATCCCGTGGGAGTGCGGCTATGTAGTGGGGAGGTTAGCGTCCACAACTTTGCACATTGAGCTAGGAGGCTGAAATTTGGTTTGGAGGTACTTCTTGACCTACCGATCAAAACTGGGGGCGGTGCCAAGCGGGCACCACCTCCCTTCACCTTTCACCGCTCTTTCCCTTTCACTTTTCCTCCCGGAAACCTAACTTCTAAACTAATTGACCTAGAGAGTTGCTCTTTTTTTCAGTTTGTGCATAATCCCCGACTTGAATCGAATAAAGCCCTCCAAAATACTCTCCGAGCTCCCCGGGGGGCCCCAGAGGCCCCAAAAGGGGCAAAATCACAACGAATCGTGCACCTTTGCTGCAAAGTCGCTTCTGTTCGGTGTTTCGACCCCCCAGGCAGACGAGCGTAACATTCGTAACATCCGCCGAGGTACAGGGGACGACCGGAGGGCCGGAGGCCCCCCCTGGGGGCGGCCCGGAGGCCCCCCTGGGGGTCTGGGTACCTGCTACACCGCATCTTCTGAACGACTGCATGCAGCGCCGCCGTTCTTTCGCCATCATGATCACCTTAGCATACCGAGTTGGTGGCAATATTAAGTGGTGACCCCACGTGGGGCCCCCGGAGGCCCCCTGCACTGGAAATCCAAGTGTACGAATGTCGTACACTTGGAAGTGAGCGAATATCGTTCGCACACTTGGAAGTGCGTGAATGGATATTCGCTCACTTGGAAGTGCACTGTTATTCAAATACTGTGACGTCACATTCTCTTTCATGTGAAAACTGTCACATTCCTTTTAATATTAATGTCACATTCTTTCGAATGTGACAATAAAATTTAACCCGCATATTTTGGACGATTCACATGGAAAAGAATGTGAAACTGCATTTTAAACAATGTGACACTTTTCACATGAAAAAGAACGTGACATCACAGGAATTGAATAACAGTGTGGACGAATAGGTATTCGGTCACTTGCAGGTGTGCGAATAGATATTCACACACTTGGAAGTGTACGAATGGTTATTCGTACACCTGAGATAAGCATCCCGTTTCGCACACTTGGAAGTGTACGAATATCCATTCGCACACTTCCAAGTGAGCGAATACCCATTCGTACATTTCCAGGTGAGCGAATATCCATTTACACACTTTTAAGTGTGCGAATGATATTCGCTCACTTCTAAGTGTACGACATTCGTACACTTAGATTTCTAGTGTGGGGGGTCAATACCTGCCATACCGTATCTCCCGAACGACTGCACGTAGCGCTGCCGTTCTTTCGCCATTGTGGAAAGCGTTGAAAGTGAAATTAAACGATGACAATTTGAAAGTGTATTTCCATAAAATATATTTTACTCTTAACAGCAGAATATTAAAATACAAATTTTTGTGCTAACAAACCAATAATTCATTACGATACAATTATTAAAATATTATTTGCATTCCTTTGATGAAAGTTAATTTTTTAAAACTCTTTGGCTTATGCAAAAGAAAAAATTGTCTATAATACTAAACTATTTAAGTATGTAGGCAACCTGAAGTGCTTCGCCCCCCCCCCCTCCCCCACAGACGAACTTAAAACCGCCACTGGGTACCCTGACCCCCCAGGGGGCCTCCGGGGGCCCCACGTGGGGTCACCACTTAACATCGCCACAAACTGGATATTCGTACACTTCCAAGTGTGCGAAATGGGCTGCTTATCTCAGGTGTACGAATAACCATTCGTTCACTTCCAAGTGTGTGAATATCTATTCGCACACCTGCAAGTGACCGAATACCTATTCGTACACTTCAAGTGAGCGAATATCCATTCACACACTTCCAAGTGTGCGAACGATATCCGCTCACTTCCAAGTGTACGACATTCGTACACTTGGATTTCCAGTGCAGGGGGCCTCCGGGGGCCCCACGTGTGGTCACCACTTAAAATTGCCACCAACTAGGTATGCTAAGGTGATCATGATGGCGAAAGAACGGTGGCGCTGCATGCAGTCGTTCAGAAGATGCGGTATGGCAGGTACCCCGACCCCCCGGGGGGGCTCCGGGGGCCCCATGTGGGGTCACCACTTAACATTGCCACCAACTCGGTATGTTAAGGTGATCATGATGGCGAAAGAACGGCGGCGCTGCATGCAGTCGTTCAGAAGATGCGGTATAGCAGGTACCCCGACCCCCCGGGGGGGCTCCGGGGGCCCCATGTGGGATCACCACTTAATATTGCCACCAACTCGGTATGCTAAGGTGATCATGATGGCGAAAGAACGGCGGCGCTGCATGCAGTCGTTCAGAAGATGCGGTGTAGCAGGTACCCAGACCCCCAGGGGGGCCTCCGGGCCGCCCCCAGGGGGGCCTCCGGCCCTCCGGTCGTCCCCTGTACCTCGGCGGATGTTACGAATGTTACGCTCGTCTGCCTGGGGGGTCGAAACACCGAACAGAAGCGACTTTGCAGCAAAGGTGCACGATTCATTGTGATTTTGCCCCTTTTGGGGCCTCTGGGGCCCCCCGGGGAGCTCGGAGAGTATTTTGGAGGGCTTTATTCGATTCAAGTCGGGGATTACGCACAAACTGAAAAAAAGAGCAACTCTCTAGGTCAATTAGTTTAGAAGTTAGGTTTCCGGGAGGAAAAGTGAAAGGGAAAGAGCGGTGAAAGGTGAAGGGAGGTGGTGCCCGCTTGGCACCGCCCCCAGTTTTGATCGGTAGGTCAAGAAGTACCTCCAAACCAAATTTCAGCCTTCTAGCTTAATGTGCAAAGTTTGGACTCTATTTTGACGCTAACCTCCCCACTAATGGGCATGGGCCCTGCGTTGCCGTGCCGTGCCGTGCCGTGCCGTGCCCTGCCCTGCCCTGCCCTGCCCTGCCCTGCCCTGCCCTGCCCCAGACGGCTCTGCCCTGCCCTGCCCTGCCCCTGCCCCGCCGCGCCCTGTGCTGCGCGCGGCGCTCGGACCGGGCCTGCTGGGCCTAGTGGGACGTATGTTTTTGCGAATGGTTGTGTCTGGCCTGCCTGCCTGCCTGCCTGCCTGACCGTCTGTCTGTTGAATTTCCTCCCTCCCCGAGCTGATTTAATCCTGGCGACCGGGCCGGGCCGGACGCGGCGTTGGTTATGTCGCACCTTTCACTTCTTTTCTGTGGATGCTGCTGCTGCTGCTGCTGCTGCTGCTGCTGTTGTTCTAGGTTTCATCAACGAATCATGATTCGTTGTTGTTTCTCATTTCATAACAACAATAATAATAATAACAACAACAATTATAATTATAATTATAATTATAATTATTATTATTATTATTATTATTATTATTATTATTATTATTATTATTATTATTATTATTATTATTATTATTATTGCTGCTGCTCGTCTGTCTCCCTCGTTAACATTAATATGCCAATGATGCATCTTAGAAGCGGCGTGTGACGATAAAGTCGACAGCCGTCGACAGTATAATCATGCTGCGCTAATGCACGCGCCATTTCTACAGCAGGAATACGGATGTATGAGAGATTGAGTTTGAACATTCATACATATCCATTACTGTGCTTCCAGTTTCCTTGGTAAGAACGCTCTCGCGCCCAGTGTTGCCAGAAAAGTAGGCAAAAAGTAGCCCAAACACAACGGAGTAAAGCGGGCTGCAACTGCGCCTACCTACTAGGCAACGTAAACGCTCTTGTGCGAAGGCGCAGATGCAGCCCGCTTTTCTCCACTGTGTTTGGGCTACTTTTTACCTACTTTTCTGGCAACACTGTTCGCGCCAGCCACAGCGCAGGCCATCACAGCAGCGAAAACAGACTCGGGAATAAACGAAGAAATGATTTTTCTCTACACTGCGACGCGCGGGTCGCTGCTGCGGTCAGTTTGGGTTGGGGAAACTGCACGCGGCATTGTCACTGGTTTTGTTCCCGGGACGCGGGAGTGCCTGGCCGGCCTGGCCAGCTGCACCGCTCTGCCGGCTCTGCCCCGCTGCTGCGGACCGGTGTCATTGTCATGCTAATTCTGTTAAGTGTAAAACACGGCCGCCCAGGGCGCGCTCCTCCTGGCCGAGAGGAGGGAGTTATTGTTCAAAGACGACGCGGCCTGCATTGCACTGCAGCTGTCGGGTGCGGACGGCCCTTGTGTGGTGCCGGCGGTTCGGGGTGGGGCGGGCCGGGCCGGGCCGGGATGGAGCGGGGCGGGCACAGAGAGCCGTGTTCGAAATCTACTCAATGCGCTCGATGCTACACTAAAATATTCCGCGAGTGAGATCGCCTCAGTACTTTCAGCCCGTATGAAACGCGAATCCACACTAAAAGTGCTAAAAGTGCCCGCACTGTAAGAAATGAGAATCCTAGTACGGAACCGATGACGGAAACATTCCGTACCATGATGGGTACGGACGAATCCTTCCAAGCTGTGATCTAATTTTTCTCGTACCGGAACTGCAGAAACAACCATATACTACGGACATCTGAACGGACGTTTCCGTTTTCATCCAGTACGGAAATGTCCGGAAAAAAATTAGCCGGAAATTTCCGTACATATTTTTCACAGTGCGTTGGGTACCGACACACACGAACCTGTTTAGGGTGGACTTGGTGTGGTGTTCAGGCAAATCCTAAATCAGTCTGTTGTCTTGATCGGACGGCGACCGCCTGGCAGTTCGACAAATGAATGACTCGGGCTTCTCTCGGGCTGTTCGAGCTTACTCATTATCATCCTGGAATTCAACTTCAGGGGTAGTTCACTGGAAAAACTAATGTGACATGAGTCACATCAATTGATGTGACCAGTTTATGTAACATTTCAAAACGTTACCAAATTCTCGGTCACGTTTGGTAATGTGACATCCGGTGCCACGTGTTATGTCTGCCTATAGTAATAACATGGAGGATGTCACATTACAAACGTTACCGAAAATATGGTAACATTACGTGATGTTACCGAAACTGGTCACATGTGCACATGTGACATGTGTCACATTAGTTTTTCCAGTGTTTATCTAATCCACCGCGTTTATGTGAGCCCCGCTAAATCACTGGTAAAACTAAGGCGTAGCCTTACGACCCGTTTTCAAGCGTACTGAGATTACGCTTGAAATCAAGCGTAACGGGTCTATCCGCTCCTATTCGTCCTATCTAAATGTATGGGAGAATTTCTTTCGTACGCTTGATTTCAAGCGTAACGTCTTCAAGCGTAACTGTATGCTTCATTCAAGCATACAGTTACGCCTTAGTTTTACCAGTGATGTGACGTGCGGATGCGCCGCTGTGTTAAAACCGTAAAAATTGGTACAGCCTACCTCAGGACAGTACTAGTATAGCGCGTCAGGCGGTCACTAGATAGCCGCCTGGAAAGTAGGCAAATAGCGCGACAAAACCCCTGTATGTAGGCAACCTGGGGTGCCCCCCCTCTCCAGTCAGACCTTAAACCGCGCTAGTAGCGCGTGGATCAAACCGCGCGTGCACAACCCGCGCGCACAGAGATAGAACCGGAAATTATATAATCGCTTTCATATGGGTGGCATTGGATGGACAACACAACCCGACTGACCACCCAAATGATTGCGGAGATAATCCTCGCCCCGCCCCGCTCGCACTGGGGCGACCCTGCCGCCGCACCCCGCCCCGCCGCACCCCGCCCCGCCGCACCCCGCCTCGCCCCGCCATGCCTCGCCCGGCGCTGGAGCGCCCCTGCCGCCGCACCCCGCTCCGGGATAATGCCGGGCATTGTAGCGCCTGCCCGCGCTGCCTCAACGCGTCAGTTATTATTGTCGCGCTGCTAATTTTCGTGCCGCTCTTTAATCAGCGCTTCCTCTGAAACGCAAGAGCGAGAGGTCACCGTCACCTCCCCTCCCTCCCACGGCTGTCTCCCAGATTTAAAACCGTTACTAGCGGCCGGAATACAAGTGGGAAAACAAAGGAAAAAGAACACCCTACAATACTAGGGCCTTTTTTTGTCCCTAAAATGAACACGAATCCGTGCATGTGCAACATGTGTACACGATTTCGTGCCTAATAACGGAGTGAAACTGCACAATAGTGCACTTTTACTTTTTTATTTAGGAAAGAAATCGTACACATATTGCGCATCTACGGATTCGTGCTCAATTTGGAACAAAATTGTCCCTATAGTATTTTAGAGTGAAGGGAAAAAAAATGTGCTCGAAATCGCATCACACAGATCCCGCGCCTCACTCGCTCCGCACTTTTGAAGCGCGGCGCCTCTCAAATTGTTTTCAGAATGACGCCTGCTTCTCCCCTTGAGCGTGCAAATTGCATCGCGCGCGCCGCGACCACGAATGGACGAACAAAATAGAAGAGTCGAGGGGAAAGAACGAGCGAAAATTAAAAATTAGCCGAAGACCCCTCCTGCCCCGTTCCCCTTACCTCCCTTCTTTTGTTTCCGCACTGTTTCAGACTCACCCCATCACCTTTTTTTCCCACCCCGCACCCTTGGGCACGAACTGTAAGGAGAAAAATGCTTTCGCACCTTTTCGCCCAAATGAAAAAGGCTACTCAAATCTCTCCAACAACACTTAATCCTGTGAAAGGGGCGCCTCGCCGGCGCAGTGGCCAGTGGCTTCAGCTTCAACTTTAACCCAGGCCACTCATTAACGCACCCCGCCCGGTCTGATCTTATACGGAACGAGGAGAGGCTCCCCCTTTAAATTCATGGCACGCCTCAAACAACTCGCTTTTCATTAACTGTTCGTAACCAGACTATGATCACTCGGTCCGCGCTTAGGATCGCCCGCGCGAGACCAGCCGTAGCTACTGTCATCTTTAGAATTGATAAGAAAATGTAGTAAAGCGACGAAAGACAGCCCAGACTGACGAAAAACCTTACCATACTATAACGATGCACTTTAAGCGTGCACAATTATTACTCTATGTACTGTATAATTGAAAATAAAAGAAGCTTTTTCGAGCAGCAGAGTGGGCTTAAAAATTGGAACCGGGTGACACAGTACTCTGCAAATCTAAGTGTGTTGTAGTTTGCCACTTTAAACTGCAAAACTAAAGTTCTGCAGTTATAAGTGCAGAACTTGTTCGTTCTGCAGTTACAAGTGCAGAACTCTTCAGTTCTACACTTGCATGTGCAGAACTCTCTCGTTCTGCACTAAAAACTGGAAAGAGAGTTCTGCAGTTGCAAGTGCAGAACTAAAGAGTTCTGCAGTCGTTACAAGTGTAGAAGTAAAGAGTTCTGCATTTATAACTGTAGAACAAAAAAGTTCTGCCCTTATGACTGCAGAACTTTAGTTTTGCACTAATACACACTGAGATTTGCAGAGTAGAGAAGAAGAGAGAGGGGGAGGGGAGTCCACCCAAAAATTAACTAATCCTTCTAAACTAGCAAGACGCATTCATTTCCTTACTCGCACACTTACGGTTTCGCTCAGTGTTTTCTGATGCACTCCATACCCTCGAGACGGCAACAACCCATGCTACCCCGTGCTTCCCCCGCCCACGGAATGTGCTGTGGAGAATTTTAAAAATTTAGAACAAAGCGGAGTCGAGCGGCCTTGCCGTTGCGTTTGTTGTATTCGCAGAGCGATTCGCAGTGTGCAGGCTTCTGCTGGAGACCACCTTGTTCTGCCTGCAGCCCTAGTGGTGCTCCGCCCGGGCGCCCCGCACCAGAGGCCCCCATTGTCTGAACACGAAGGGGCGACCGAGCAGACCAGCTGTGCGGGGCCGGGCGGGCCGGGAACAGTGCAAAACAGTGGCCGCGGTGGCAGTGGGGCCGGCTGGACCGTAGGGGAGGGAGGAGGGGGGGGGGAGGAGTTCGCGCAGGTTTGATTACCCCTCTTCCCAATCGCAAATATAAACAACGAACGCGCCAGTGAAATTGGGGAGGGAGGCGGGAGCGGCTGGTGCTGGCAGTGGCACGACGCGGCGCTCCAAGTGCCTCGCGAGGGGGGAGGTAGGGAGGGGGGCACCCCCCCCCCCTCCTTTCTCCGAGCTGACACGAGCCCACTGCTCATTGCCTGCCGCCCCAGTCTGCGATAAAAGAATCATATTCACGCGTGTATCGGGTGTGGGAATATGAGGGGCAGACGGACGGGCGGGTACGAAAAGAGAGGGAGGAGGGGGGGGGCACAGCAGCGGCACGCGGTGCTAAGGTTATTGGTTGGGTTTTAGGGGCACCCATGTGTATGAGCGAGAAAGGGAGGGAGAGGCCGAAAGGAAACGAATGTGTGTGTGAGAGAGAGAATGATTTTGTGTGAATGCAGGGCGTCCTGCTGGTCCCGCGATCGGCTGTGATACGGGTCGGGTCATTCACCACCCCACCCCACCCCACCCCACCCCATCCCGTTTACACCTCCCCAACCCCCACACCACCCTACCCCTTTGCTCCCACGCAACCGCGCGCCGCCGCCGGGCAGTTAGGCCACCCATTCGACCGCCATCTCATTACAGGGGCAAGGGATGCCGACAGGCTGCTATGGTGCGGCGTGGTGTGGTGTGGGTGTGTGTGGGGGGTGGGGGTTGTAGGGGTGTTAGTGCCCCGCCGCGTCTGCATTGTGTGTGGTTTTATACTGCACGCCGCACGGACACGGCGCAGCACGGCGTAGCGACTGGAAACATGGCCGAAATTATAGCGCGCGGGTCACGGAGCGGTGTGAGGGGGGGGGGGGGGGCAGTGGGGACGCAGTGAGCGCGGGGACGCTTCGGAAAGTGCGTTCGGATCGTAATGAGCGGACAGATAATGTCGCATGCACACTAAACCACAGCAAACATTTTTGTGACTGGCACTGGCACGCGACGATAGCTCGGTACAAAGTGTGCAAATTCATATATGAGCAGATTATGCAAAGTTGTGCAAAGCCTCCTGCAGTCTTCGAGCACAACAATGGATAAGGGTGTGGAATAAACGAACGCACAACGTCTAAGGACAATTATTTTAAAAAAGCTAGTTACAAATCGTTACACTGCTAAAAAAAAAATCCGAAACATATATACGGAAGTGCTACGGGACGCACCGTATTTTTTTTTCTACGCGGCCACCCGTATTTCTAAAATACGGTAGAAATCTATAATAGAAAGTTGCGGGCCTTTCCGTACCTACACTTCGATGCACAGAAGTGCTATCCGAGAGTCCTCAAACACAAAATACGGGATTTTGGTGTACGGGACAATCCGTTATTTCAAGGTACGGGAGGGTCCGTATTCTTTTGGTACGGTCGTCCCGTAAACTTAAAAAACGGTCAGAAACCGACTACCAAATTACCGGGTCATCCCGTCAAAATTCTCGTAGCAATTTTTGACAGTGTATGTGATGTAACTTTTCTTCTGTAACTATATAGTGCAGCTAAAAGTGCATTCTTTCTAAAAGTTTGGTGTACGAACCAGAGACGTTCGAAAACTTCTGGTGCCAGTTGTAATAATTGTCCTGTGCGGCCCTCGGTGGGGCCGGCCGGCCTTACTGCGTGCTACTTTGCTCTGGTCTCGCTCGCCTCGCGGCTAAGGTGAAAGGGTTGTCTTCAGTCTTTTTATTTTGTGGCGCTATTCCTTCCACACTGTGACGCTGGCCGTTCCGAGGGAGTGCTGTTCAGTGTCGGTCGAGAAGAAGGCGCACGACGTGGCCTTCAGGGACTTACCCCCCCCCCCCTCCCCCCGGCCTGCCAACTCCCCGTCCCCTACGGGGTCCTACCCCGCGCCCAGCCACAGCAGAAACTAGAGCAGTTTGATGAATGTCAACGTGACCATTTTCTTCTGTTCCTTTGCGAGTGAGACGGGCAAAGTAGACAGTGGAAGCACAAGTGTTTGCCTCAAGAGTTAACTCAAAGTAACTTTACTAGAGAATCGCGTGTCACAGGAAAAAAAATACATGGATCTGGCCCCTCGGGATGACAGACAGGCAAAGCTGTTGTGTCACACACTTCGGGAATCACTCTGTAAAAAATGAAGTCTGAAAATTCAGTAGATTATATTCAGAATTCACAGTCTTAATTTTGTTTTCAGACTAAAGCCTCAAAATATTCTGAGTTGACACTGAAATTCCAGGATTTCAGAGTAATTGGTTGGAATATTCATAAGTAGATTGCAAGACTTCACTCTGAATCTGGTTTTAAGAGTTACCTACAAGGTTACCTATATGAATTGTTAGTATGATGTTCATTTTACTCAAGGGTGAAGTCAACTGTATCCTCAGCGTAGGTGGCCGTAGCCTAACGGTTAAGGAAACGATTTCCTATTGATGGTTACCAACCCAGAGGCAATCCAGATTTGACTGTGAACTGCCTTCACGTGGATTACCGACAACTAATTCCGCGCAGAAAATGAAGCAGTTCAATTTTTATAACGTTGTAATTTTCAAAACTAATTTCAGACTTGTCTGCATTTCCAGACTTTGTCGTATGAAAAAAACACTTCTTAAAATTCAGACCGGAAAGCAATATGAATTTTCAGTCTTTTGTTCTGTAAAAAACAAAAAACCTTCAGACTGAAACTACTGAAAATTCAGAAAATCTCTTTTTAATGGAAATTAATAGAAATCCGTTCGGCTGAGCAGGAATCACCATGGAACCAGAATCAACATGTTTCCCGCCGCTAGCAGACGTGCATTTTTGTAATTTCTGTCAGAGGCCATGGCGAAAATTTTGAAGTTGACTAAAGAAATATTTAGGAATATTTATGGAAAATACGATGACGAGTCCAGACCCGTGGACAACATGGGGAGCTCCTAATTTACCGAGTCCACTTTGTGATATAGTGTTAAACAAAATCAGTAGGGCTCTTAATACTGACGCAAACACTACAAAATCTCCTCGACGCCGCGTCACTCCAGCTCTCCCCTCCCCCGCAGCCACCGCCGCGCCTCCATCAAGAGGCCCCTCTCCGTGCCCGCGGAGTAGTGGTTCCCCTGGCTGCCGCTAGAGCGCGCGAGATCCGCGCGTCCCCTCCCGCTTGCTGCTGCTGCTCTGCTGCGCATCCACCGCCGCCGGGGCTACGGCGCCCAGCGGAGGCCTTATTTCTTATGGCAGAACGAATGGTCGGGAGGAACGACCGGAAATTGAGGACACGAAACGTTTGCTTTGCCGGGGAGTGGCGCAGAGTGGCGCAGAGTGGCGGGGCGGTGGAGCTCTGCGAGCGGCTCCTAGCAATGCACATCGCATAGCCCCGCCCCGCCCCGCCCCGGGGCGCGGCCGCCGGGCCGGGACCACAGTGGACACGATATAGATGGGCTCGCCGTGTCGGCTTTATGAGGGACAGCAGCAGTGGGCTATCCTCCCACCACCCTGGGCCATCAGCGAGAGAGAGAGAGAGAGAGAGAGAGAGGGGGAGCACAGAGCTACTGACCAACTATACCACTCGGAGCTGCTGCTGGGGGTTCTTCAGGGAGCTCAAGGAGAAGGTCAAGCAGTGAAGCCGATTCGGTGAGTGTATTAGGCTGGCGATAGCCCCGGGGCGGGGCGGCACCGAGCCACACCGCAGCGGCGCGGCGGGCGCGGCGTGGCGGCGGCGGCCTGCTGAATGGAAGTGAGGGCGGGAGGGGAGGGGGAGGAAGGAAGCACCGCCACCCAATCCAAACAATGTGTTATTGCAGACCGGTTAGAGTGAGAACGAGAGGTACGGAAACGAAGGAGCGTGGAGGAGGGAGGAGGAGGAGGAGGAGGAGGAAGGAGGAGGAGGAGGAGGGAGGCTGGGCGAGAGAGCGCAGGGCAGAGCAGGGAGGGAAAAGAAAATTGGAAAGCACTGGAGAAAACAGCAAGTCAAAGCCTCCTGGCCCGGGCCGCGCTTCCCGCGAGAAGAGAAGCCATCGTCTGGGGACCCCGCCCCGCCCGCCCCGCCCTTCGGCCCTGCCCGGCTCTGCCCGGCGATGGAGACTGGGGGGGTTCCGAACAGCACCGCCGCGCCGCGCCGCGTGGGGGTCTCGGCTCCGCCAGGCCCGGCGGGGTCGGAGCAGGGCGGAGTGGCAGATTATCCGGGTTCCTTTTGTATACGTGCTTTATGGTCTCCCGGGGCCGCAGAGTCGACCGGGGAGCAGAGCAGGGAAATTGTAAATGCTTACACTCGTTATTTGCACAGAGCCGGTTGCGATATTTCCCAAGGTATATTGCGCTGTCGCCGCAACCCCCGCCCCCCTCCTCTCAGCCACCCTCCCTTACGAAGCACCGCAGCAACCTACCTGGATGGCAGATCTCTGCCGGCAGCAAGCTCCGGGTAGTGGTGGCGCGAGCGCATAGCATCGGCCGGGCGGCCCTGCCCTGCCCCGCTCTCCCGGACCTGTTGCAGTAGCGGGGTGGGGCGGGGCGGGGCAGGGCGGGGCTCACCTGGTGGGAGCAGCGGACACACTCCAGCGCAGAGGGAGCGAGAAGGCGAATAATAAAAAAAGACAGAGAAAGAACAGCGCCCCGCTGGAGGAGGGCCGAGGGCCGAGCGATGGAGGAGAGCAGGACGTAGGAATAAGAGAAAGGGGAGCAGCAGGCAGGCGAAGCGGAGGACACGAGAAAGAGCAAGAGAGGGAGAGAGAGAGAGAGAGAGAGAGAGAGAGAGAGAGAGAGAGAGAGAGAGAGAGAGAGAGATATTTGATATTTGATATTTTATTGGAAAAAAGTACTTAAGACTATAAGTCTTATTTTGTACATCATACAATATCTAAATTAAGTTTTTACAGTTCAGTAGCAATAGTTTTGGTACCGGTAGTAGCATGAAGTTTACATAACGTATTTTATTTAAATTTGCAAATGGTGCTGGAATATGTACACATAGGCTTTGCGTTTAAACGACTCAGGAGAATTGCTCCTTAATACCGTGGCCGGCAGTTGATTCCATAATAAGGCACCTGAGATCCAGAATGAGCCTCGTTCTTTGTCAGTGGTGTGTTGTTTAATACATAACAAAGGTCTGTCGTCCCTGCGAGTCCTCTCTGAGATAGTATTTACAAAAGTTAGCTTTTCAAACAAATAAATTGGACATTTTTGGTTTAACACTTTTTTAAGTAAACATAAACTATGTAAATTCCTACGTTGAGTAACAGGGAGCCACTTTAGCTTAGTTAAGTATTGAGTTATGTGACAATCTCTTGGTAAATTAAAAACAAATCTGGCACATGCATTTTGAACCCGCTGCAGTTTTTCAGCCGATTTAACCAGCATCCCAAACGTTACAACACTACCGTAGTCTAAAATAGGGAATATAAGGCACTGTACAAGTCTCTTTCTGAGTTCCATTGGGAGCATATCTTTATGTCTTCTTAGACCATGTAGAGCTGCTATGCTTTTATTACAAGTGACAATTGCGGACTTTTCCCAGTTCAACGTATTATCGATAGTCAAGCCAAGGTTGTTTACAGAGTCTAGGTATGGTACAGGTATATTTTCGACAATTACTGGTGGACGCACAGATGGTAACTTCTTAAGCAATTTGTGATTACCTATTAGTATTACTTGCGTCTTTAGGGAGTTAATAGCCAAATTATGTCCCTTAGCGTAGGTGGCGAGACTGGTAGCCTCCCGGTTAACAATATCCACAGCGTTTCCTAAGTCCTCAGGTTTGAATGATGTATAACATTGGAGGTCGTCAGCGTATAAATGGAATTTGGTTTTTACAAATACATTGGCAATATCGTTAACATACAGGCAGTATAACAATGGTCCAAGCACCGACCCTTGGGGGACTCCCAATGTAATATTTAGAAGTGTAGATATTTCTTCCCCTGTATTGACAAATTGCTGTCGATTTTCAAGGTATGATTTGACCCAACTTAGTGCGGGTGAGGAAAGTCCTAGGTGGCGTAATTTGGCTAGAAGCAGACCGTGATGAACTGAGGGGAATGCATTGCTAAAATCATAAAGCACTAATAATGTAATATTTCGGTTTCCCACCGCCTCTCGTATATCCCCCACGACCTTGAGTAATGCTGTTGATGTGCTATGTCCTATTTTAAAGCCCGACTGGAGAGGGTGAAACAAGTTTTTGGTTGACATAAACATTGAGATCTGGGCATGTACAATTTTCTCAAGGATCTTCCCAAGAATACATAGCAGGTTAATAGGTCTAAAATCTTTGGGTACTGTAGCGTTGGCCTTCTTAGGAATTGGTTTAACTCTAGCAATTTTCCAGAGCTGCGGAAAACATCCAGACTGCAGTGAATAATTAAACAGGTGAAGGATGGGCGGTGACAGTTCAACAATACATGACTTCAGCATCTTAATAGATACATTATCTACACCAATGGCATTCGATGATACAGTTTTTACAGCCTTAATTAAATCACTAGGTGTAACATCAGCAAAATAGAATTTCTCTTCTACAAGAGCAGGTAACATATTATAATGAGAGAGAGAGAGAGAGAGAGAGAGAGAGAGAGAGAGTGACAAGAGAGGTCAGCAGCACGAGAGCTGCCAGCAGAGTTGCACTGCGGCAGAGAGAGGCGAGAGCCCTGGCCTGTCGGGCGCGAAGGCGGGGCGGGGCGGGGCGGGGTGGGGTGAGGGTTAAGCATGCGTTTATTACATTTCCCAGCGCCCTCGCCTCGCCTCGCTTCGCCTCTCCGCCCGGGCGTCACAGTGACCTCTCCATCCCCTCCCTCAGCTGTACCTCTTTTATACGCTTGCTCTGCGCACACATCCTCGCGGCAGTATTTTTAAGGTTATTGGATCCGAGTCGCCAGCGCGCCCCAACCCCGCCGGTCCTTTGCTCCACGCCCGGCCCCGCCCTGCCCCGCCCAAACCCCACCGGTCCTTCCCTACACGCTCCACCCTAACCTTGCCGCGGTCCTTCCCTCGCCCCCCCCCCCCCCCACACACACACACTACCACCCCAATCCTTCTTGAGGGTCGGCAACCCGGTTCTAGCCTATCCACACCGGCCGCGAGGAAGACAGGAAAATCCAGGACCAATAGGAAAACAGAAGACGGATATGATACAGGGAAGACCGTCAGAACTTATAAAGCGAAGCACATCGGTTGTCCGACCTTTTTTTGTCCGACCTCGGGATTTTGGCGGCCACCACCGTCACACGTTTCTTTTTGTCCGACCTCATTTTGTTCGACCTGGCAGTCGGGGTGTCAGTTATTTTTCTGTCCGACCTCGTTTTCTCCGTCCCCAACGAACCGTTAGAGTCGCCTGCTATTCTCTGCGATGCAGCTCGATTGTCCGACCTGATACTTTCTCCCAAATCTGAAAAAGTGCCTGGATTTTTTCCGACCTGGGTAAAATGGAGAAGAAATATGTATCATGGTCGGAGCATGCAGCGAAAAAATGTTTCAACACCTCAAATTCAATTTTTTTTAAAAGATATTTTTTAAAAAATTGAAAAATTGGTAGGCCCCTACCTAACTCGCAACCTGCGAGCCCCGCCTGCTTAACTTCGGAGTTCTGATGGGATCCGGTGTGTTCCAGGCGACCGCCACCCCGCGGGCACGAGAAGTCCTCTCCGCTTCGGGGAGAGTCCCCGCTTAAGGCTGGCGGCCTGTCAGGCCCGCCGTACTACCCTATTTAAACAGCGCCTTGAAGCCGTAGGTAGCATTTCGGACCAACGACTGGGCACCACCGGACCGCATGACCGGTAAGTGGGAGGTAGAGGCAAGGCAGGACGATAGAGGGGGAGAAGAGCAGAAAGAGAAGTTTTTGCGGAAGAGTAAGCGTACGGTTGGTTAGACCTGTACTGACCCGCTCCCGCACAGGTCATGGAAAAGCTGTTTACTAAGGAGCCAGATTCATAGGCCTTACTTCCCCACGAGGGACCACCCCCCGTGGCATGGGACGGAACTTCCTGACAACTCGCTTTCGCTGCCAGTGAAGAACCTACCTGGGAATTGAACCCAGGCCCCAAGTGCCGAGTCTCATGACACCCCGCGGCTTTCGTGGTACTAAGACCACTAGACCGTCGGCGATTCCACGAGGGAGCTCCGTTGAAATGGGGGGTTTGAATTCCACTCCAGGCTGCTGTCCTCGGAAAAATTTATATCTAGCAAGATTCGAACCTGGGTTCCGCGGCTCGCGGGACAACACTGAGTCGGCACGGCTACGACGCCACGGTACACGGAGCCTGCCCACTAGGGGTGACGCTCCGAAGAGCCGTAGTCGCCGGCGAACCTGTACCGGTCGCGTCATCAGAAAACCTGCTCTCCATGCGGCAACAGCCCGGCCGCGTGGCGACATTGGTATGCACATCGGCACCGTTAATAGCACCGGGTAGGCAGAGGTTCGAATACCGATGATATTTTCTTTATTTTTTTCTCCTTTTTCTTTAAGAAGCTTTGTCTCTTTGCAGTTGCCCGAAGAGACGCGAGTACAGTGGATAATAAGAAAAAGTAGGTTTTATAAATTAAGTGAAAAAAAAATCCACACTCCATATTGAAAGAATGGTTCGAATACCGGTCACAATTTACGGAAGTTCCTCAAAGTTTTCCCTATTTCCTAAAACAATCAGACATTGTTTTTCGGTTTTTACCGTGAAGACCATGGGAAAACCAGGAAGCCCAAGCCATAAACCAAGTGTGCACTGCACGGAAAAAAAAATATGTAGCTGCGCGCAGCTAAATCTTAGCTACTCTAGCTAATTTCAATTGCTAATATAGTGTTTGCTAAAATGTTAGGTACACAGCTAAGAAAAATAGCAAAGATATATTAGTTAGGGTGCTAACGAGAGTAGCTGGGCTACCACAGCAAATAATTTGATATGTTTTCAGACACTTATTTACAGACACTTATACTATCTGTTATGGGCGTGATTTAACAATTTGGTTACAAACGCTGTAAGTTCACTTCTTTTTATTTTAAAAATTTACCTGCTGTGTTAAGGACATCTTCCTTTCGCACGTTAACACTAGCTAAAAAAATCGCTAAAAGGTTCATTTTCAGCCAATTAAATGGCTTTATACCGCAAACTTCATTAGCAGTGAAGCAGTGGCGCCCAAACGGGGTTTACGGTGGTGCCCTGGCACCACCGTGAATCAAAAAGGGGGGGGTGTGGCGGTGGTTAAAGGGGGGTAAGAGGGAGGAGGAAAAAAGGGAGAAAAGAGAAAGGAAAGAGAAAAGAAAAGAAAAGAGAAAAAGAGAAGAGAAGAAAGAGAAGAGAGAAAGGAAAGAAAGAAAGGGGATGTGATGGTGCTCTAATATGGGGGGTAGGGACCTGGGATCCTGGGGATATGAGTCCGAGAGCCGAGCCCAGCTGTAGATAGGCAAGACGCGCGGTCGGCGGTGGCCGGCGCTATGGGGTGCGTGGTGCGTTAGGTTAGGCGCGTGACGGGGGGGACGGAGGGGTCAAAACGCACCAAAAATCACGTTACGTAATATGTGATCGGCCTTCTCCCCTAGCTGAGCACAAAGCTCAGCAAATTAATTTAGGAGAGCACTCCCCTCGCTCTGTCTCTCTCGCAACCCTGGGCTGCGCCGTAGTCGAGCGAGCGAGACAGAGCGAGGAGAGCGCCCTTCTTCTGAATCAGTCGGCAGTGCGCGCGGAGGGCCGCGCTGGCGTTGCACAGCCGCAGCCAGCCTGTAAGCCCCCCCCCCCTCCCCTCCTCCTCCCAGACAGCCAGCCTGGGCTCGGCTCGGCTCGGCTCGGCTCGGGGCTCGAGCCCGGGCTCGGGGCTCGGGCTCGGGTGCGGGCTCGGCCCGGCTCGGGCCGGCCGACTGCCGACGAAGCCGAGAAGCCGAGCTCCCTACCGCCGCTGCAGCTGCACTAGCCGCAGGAGTGCAGGTCTCGTCTTGTTTGTGTTGAACTGTTTGGTTTGTTAGCGTTGCACGCGAACTGCACGCGTTCGTTCGAATTGAATTAGAGACCGATGAGGGCAAAAAAGCCATGTCGTGTATGCAAGGCCACGCGCGGAAACAAATCGGGACGGGACTGGAAGGCTCACTTGGCCAAATGCCTTGAAAAGGTGACCGCACCGGCCGGCGTCCAGTCCATCAGAAAGTTCGTGTCGCCGCCGCCGCCAACCACTGCAACTGCATCCCCGTCGCCATCAACATCAACAGGTGAGTAAGATGAGCAAGTAGGTGAAATACAGGCCCACGGAGAGCGAGTCCGCTAGCTCAAGCCACCAACATAACCTAACCTCTTCGACTAAGCACAACACACCAGCGCCTCAGGCCTCATAGAGCGGTGCTTGGTTTGATTGACGCCGACGATCGTGCGTTAAGCGCGGGATGAATGAAATGAAGTGTTTTTCGCTCGCTCCTACTGTACTTAGTCTATACTAAGTCATACTGTACTTAGTACTTGGCGTTGCCGGTTCCGCTCTAGCAGATAGCTACCGCTCTCTG
This sequence comes from Frankliniella fusca, assembly GCA_029379305.1. NCBI lineage: Eukaryota > Metazoa > Arthropoda > Insecta > Thysanoptera > Thripidae > Frankliniella > Frankliniella fusca. The sequence continues at coordinate 846,006 of JAHWGI010001437.1, forward strand.
CTCTCTCTCACTCGCACCCACTGGTCCGCTCCCGAGGGGTCCTTTACTTTAACAAATCGGTGTACGTCCTCAAAAAAATCAAGAAAAAATTATAAAAAAAATTCAATAAAAATCAAAAGTTCAGAAAAAAATCAAAAAATCAGGTTAAGTCAGAAAAAAATCAGAAAAACTCAGACAAATTCTAGATAAAGAACCGGAAAGTTTACAAAAAAAAAAAATCTCAAGAAAATTATAAAAAATCGCTAAAAATCATAAAAATCACAAAAAATCAAAAGTCATAAAAAATTCAAAGAATCAGAAAAAATTCTTAGAATCAGAAAAAATTAGGAAAATTCATAAAAATTGGTCTCACTTGTATAATATCCGTTCAAGTTCTCAGAAAAAATCACTGAAATCAAGAAAAATCTTTAAAAAATCATAAAATATAAAACAATTTAAAATAAAAAAGAATCAAAATGTTACGTACAATTCAAAAAAGTTACTTTTGATTTTTAAAAAAAATCAACAAATCAGATTAGTTGAAAAAAATTAAATTTATTTAAAATCGGTGTACGCTTGAATTTGGAGTGAAGGACCCCTCGTCCGCTCCCCGCTCCCCGACCGAACTCGACCGGAAACACAAAGTATAAAATATGAGAAATAAGTCTCTCGGTTAAAGTGGACGCCAAAATTACATTAAGTTAAACCTAATTTTTTCCTAGGCGATGGCACGAGTCGAGAAAGGACCCAGAACACTTGCGATGGCGCCGGCGCCGGCGCCTCAACTTCAGGAGCAGAAGATAATCCAGGTAAAGGCATTGACTAAAATATTGTCAGCAACAACAATAACCTTTGTTACACAAGCGCATATTCTTACTTTTATTTTCTTTCCAGGTGTATTTTCCGTCTCTTTAAAGAGCCAGGGCGTAGAACAAGAGTCCTTTTGCCCTGCGAATGATTTGGATTCAGAAAGCAGCGAAGACGATGCCGTTTATGAAATTCCTGTGGAAGTCCTACTTTCTAGCGAGGATGGCATGGCTACAGCGGACAAGGATGATCGCAGCAGCCTCACCTCCATGTCTGCCCTGTCTCCTTGCTCTACATTCGTATCTGACGCTGACGCAAGTATTGTCGGCGACAACTCATCAGTAGCATCCCCTCCCTCCCCCTCTCCCTCCCTGCTTTCGCCAACGCCGACCCCAACTGACTATGAACAAGGGGGCGAGCGGCGGATTTCTGATATTGCCGATCTCATATCTGACGATTCAGATCATGCTATGGAAGTGGAAACGGAGGCCGGACCAGCTTTTGACCCGAGTGACCCCTCGTCGTTCTCATCAATCCAGTCGTTTTCCCAGACCATGGTTGACGTCATCGTAGGTAAAGGTCCGAATCAACCGAACGCCTCTGACCTAAAACATAAAAAGTTCCCAGAGCGCTCGCTAGCTGGTCGCACTAGGTCTTTTCAGCCTGCATGGTACTATCAAAAGTTATCCGATGGCTCCCAGCAGAAGCGTGATTGGCTGTCATATTCTGAAACCACAGACAAAATCTATTGTGTACATTGCATTCTTTTTGGGAAAACAGGCGACAAAGCTAAACATCCAGCCTTCGTAAAAGACGGTTTTCAGGCCTGGCATCGGGCTACAGAGACCATTATTCGCCATGAGACATCTGTGGCACACGTGGAAGCTGCTGTCAAAGCCGGACTTCGCAAAATTACTCTCCCTATAAATGCCACCCTTGAGCAACAGAGACAAACAGTAAAAGCCCAAAATAGGGAAGTAGTCCACCAGTTAATTGATATAACACTTTATCTCGCCCAGCACTGTTTAGCATTCAGGGGGCACCGACAGGGAGCTCAAGAAAAAATAAGGGGAAATTTTCTAGATCTAGTTTCTCTTCTGGGAAAGTACTCTCCAGCTATGGCAGCCTACTTACAGAAACTTCAATCGTCCAAAATAAAGAAACCTAGGAATTTTCTCTCATGGAGACGCCAAAATCAATACATACATGCACTTGCAGAATTTATAAAAAAAACTGTAAAGCAGGAATTGCAGTCAGCGCATTTCATTAGTGTTTCTTTAGACGAGACATTGGACACGTCTCGCAAAGAACAGTGCTCATGCATCATGAGATACGTCTGCAGCAAAACTGGGACTGTTGTAGAGAGACTTGTAGGTCTGAAAGCAACTGCTTCTACTACGGGAGAAAGTCTCTTCCAAGTCTTAAAGTCAATATTTGAAGAGTTAGGCGTAGACTGGACTGAGTACCTCGTAGGTCAGTCTTATGATGGTGCGTCTAACATGCGAGGGGCGTACCACGGTGTACAAGAGCTTGTGCGCCAGAAAGCCGAGTGCGCCGTTTATGTTTGGTGTTGGGCTCACCGTCTAAATTTGGCAGTTAGGGATTCCGTTGCCAAATGCCTCGAAGCAGCCGTTCTTTTCAAAAACATGAAAGAACTGTATAACCTAATAAATGGCAGCAAGAATAATGTTGCTCTATATGAGGACTTTTATAGGAAACACTACCCGGGAAAACAGATGCGTCGTCTTCAGCGGATTGATACTACACGATGGATGGCGCACAGTTTCGCTCTGACTACGGTTTTAGAGGCTTTTGAAGCCTTAGTGGATACCCTCGATGACATTCGCAAAAATGGCTCCGGAGATTCAAAAGCTACTGCTAATGGTCTGTACAAATATCTTCTCTCCGAGAAGTTTGTACTCTCTGCTCTGTGTTTTGACTCCATTTTTGACGAGATTGGGCCCCTCAGCGCTGCTCTTCAGGGTGAAGATATTGACTTAATGTGCGCGATTAGTCACGTGGAAAAAGTCCTCGCGAAGCTCAAGTCGATGCGTTCCGATGAAGGTTTTGACAGTTTAAGAGATAAAACTAACTCATTTATAGAGAAAAGAAGTGAGTTGTTTACGTTTAAACTGCTCCCCATTACCCGTACTAAGCGTACAACAAAACGGTATGGGGAAAAAGCAGACGACGAGCCTATTGAAGACCGATTTCTTAAAGTTAAAGTTGAATTGTACTTCTTCTCTTTGGATCTCATATCTTCCCTGATATCGGATAGATTTAATGACAGGGCGAAAGGCCTATACAAAGATTTGGCCTTATTTACCAGCCATAGAATTTCTGAAATGAGACAGAACCCACTATCTCTTCCGGAGGATGCATTTAAAGCATTTTGCGCTATTTACGAAAAATTCGTAAAAGCAGATGACCTACGCCGAGAATACTTGCAGTTCATAGAATGTTTTCCAGCTTACGAAAAAGCACTAGAGCTGCCTAGCCGTCTTCATGCGGAAGCTGACTGGCTTGACGTCCACGTCGTGGAGGAGATCGGCGACGAGGACAAGGACGACATTCATGACAATGATGACTCCGAAGCCGACGACGTTCCTCAAGAAACGCATCATGAAACATCTGCATTGCCTCCCGCTTCTGCTGATGTGTCCACACACAGTAGTAGCATGGGCAGAATTTTGAAAGTAACCCACTGCACAGGACTTAAGAAGATTTTCCCAGCTTTGTATATAGCACTAAGGATTGCTGTGACATTGCCGGTTTCGAGCGCTTCTACGGAGCGCTCATTTTCTAAACTGAAAATAATTAAAAATAGGTTAAGGAGTACAATGGCACAGGAGAGGCTAGAGGACCTAATGATAATTGCCTGTGAAAATGACATAGAAATTGATAGTACAGAAGTCATAGAAATTATTTCATTAGTAAGCAATTATATGCGAGATCAACTGTTTTAATGAAAACTGTAAACTGTAAGCTCACTGCTACTGTAACTGAGTATATTGTGACTTGCTACTCTACCTATCAATAAAACAGCATACGTTTTTCTTTTCTTAAACAGGCAAGCTTCTTCACATTTCCTTCACCTACATCTATTTTTTTTTCGTAAAAATAGTCACTTTCATTGTGACTTAAATCGGTTGGGGGTAGTTTTTTTTTCTGAAAGGGTAGATTTTTTTTTTTCAAACAGGGGTATTTTCGACCTTAAAGGGGGGGGGATTGGGTGGCGGGCACCACCGTCCCCAAACCGTTTGGGCGCCACTGCAGTGAAGCTAATGTTTAGGTATTCAGCTAAACTATTTTTTTAGCTCTGAAGCTAAAACTGCTCAGCTACCCACTTTGACCTATATCAGCTAAATCATTTTTCTCCGTGGGGCTTGACGACCAGGGTTGTGGTCCCCTCGACCCTCTCTCCCGGCCCGCGGGGACTCGCTCGTGCGGACCGATACAAATATCGATATGAACAAGCGCCACAAAATCGAAGAGGAGGGGGAGGAGGATGGTGCGAGCGTGACGAATAGGCGTGCAGCGTGTACCGCCAAGCAAGCACCAGGCAGACAAACCGCAGATAGGCTCAGCTGCATAAAAATCACGTGACGTAAAGAGATAACTCTTTAATAAAAAGGAACCCGACGGCGGCGGCGGCAAGGCGGCAGCCACTGGCTGCTTGTCACCGGAACAAGAAAGAGGCGTGCGGGTGGGGGACGGAGAGAGAGGGAGCGGGGGGGGGGAGAGAGAGAGAGAGAGAGAGAGAGAGAGAGAGAGAGAGAGAGAGAGAGAGAGAAAGAAAGAGAGAGAGGGGGAGGGGGAGAATCTATCATTGTCTGCCAGCGGGGCGTCTACCTCCCATCACACTCTGTCTGCCTCCATCCCCAGCGGGGTGCGGGCCGGGTGCGGGGTGCTGGAGGCGAGCTCCCGCGCCTTGCCAGCTGCTTGCCTTGTGTTGCAGGGTGACGTGGAAGGGGATGGGGTTGAGGGGGAAGGGGGCGTGGGGCATTCCAGCACATCGTTGATTCCAACCAGCGGCACCAACACGCTTTCCCCACCCCACCCCGGACGTACAACAACTCCACGCTGCGGTTAACACCTCCTCCCCGCGCCCTTAACACGAATGCGCATGCACACACACACAGAAACGCGCACGCACGCACACATATACTCACACACACACACACACACATATACCCACATACACACGACACGTTTTCACGCCACAGCGAGTACGACGCAACAAACCATGTTTGTTCCGGTGATTTTCGGGGGGTGTCGTCGTTTTCAGTGAGGCGGAGTCGTTGCATTGTGCTGATGGGATGTGATGGCAGCGGCCCGCTTCCTTTTAACTCTCTCACTCTCCCACCCCCTCCTCTCCATTCCCCCTCCACCCTCTACCTCGCTCTATCTCTCTCATTCTCACACACTTGTCCGTATGAGGAGACAAAAAGTAGACCCCCTCCCCTCCCCTTAGACGCGCGCAGTCATCATGAAGTTGACGCCTCCTGTTGGTGCGCGCGCCTTTTGACGCCAGAAAATTCTCTCCGTGGTGAAGAAAGCTGACCCCGCCTCGCCCCCTGCGCCTGCGCGGCCGGCTTTCCCTAAATATCGCAGCCCTGGCCATGACAAGGTTCTTTTCTCCCCCGGCTCACCGCGGCTTGCCGCCATTATCAGACTGATGTAGCCTTCAGCCGCTACTGCGCCTCTCTCTCTCTCTCTCTCTCTCTCTCTCTCTCTCTCTCTCTCTCTCTCTCTCTCTCTCTCTCTCTCTCTCTCTCTCGGGCGCGCGCTGCACACAGCTTCTTTTCTCTTTGCTGCTTTATGTGGCGATCCTCTCACTGTCTCTTCTTTATTCTTTTCTTCCGGCCGGCGTCTACTAATGCGCTTATCAGGCGCTATTTTTTCGCAGTGTGCCATCGCCGGCGCCGATTCCTCTATCAGCGGCGGCGTGGGCGGGCGGGGAATGCCACTAGAGTACGCTGAGCAGGCCTACAGCGCCACGGGCCTGGGCCTCCCGTTTGACCTTCTCCTTTATTTTTCTTCCTTTTGTTCTTCTTCTTCCGCAGGGGGCTTTCTCTCTCTCTCTCTCTCTCTCTCGACTGCCTTTGTGCAGCGAATCTGCTTGCGCGATAGACGGATTCACCCTCGTTGTTTTACCTTTACGTGGTACTCTCCCCACTCCTCTATTTCTCCCGCACTCTCCCTTCTCCCTCTCTCTCTCTCTCTCTCTCTCTCTCTCTCTCTCTCTCTCTCTCTCTCTCTCTCTCTCTCTCTCTCTGCTGGCTGCGGTATGACGGATATTTTTCCAGGCTGCCGCTTGCTTCTGCCACCGCTGCTACGCTCCGTTTGAAATATAAATGAGATATGATTGCGTTTGGGCCGTAGTGCAGCGGGGCGGTGTGGGGTGGGTTGGGGCGCACCACTGACGAGAAACAATTTCTAGTTTGCGAAAAATCACAACGAGCAAAAAAGACACGAGCAGTGCAGAGCTACTTAAGGAAGTACTGCGGACGACTCCCTTCCCGCTCTGCATATTTTTAGGGCCGCCCCCCGGTGGAGCGATTCAGAGATGGCTTCGGACGGACCATCCCGATACCCAGTCCAGCTACATGAGACGGAATGGAGTCCTGGCCGAACCAGGAGCCTTTGACTTTTCAGGGAGCCCGAGCCCCTGGGAGAGAAGAGGGAAGGGGGCGGGGGAAGACACCGAAGACAAGTAAAGCGGAAAATTGGGAAAGTGACAGGGCGCGGGGGAGGTAACAGGGGGGAGGGGAGGTGAAAGGCAAAGGGTGTCGGTCTATGAGGCAATCGGAGAGGGAGAAGAGGAGGCAGGGTGAGAGAGAGAGAGAGAGAGAGAGAGAGAGAGAGAGAGAGAGAGAGAGAGAGAGAGAGAGGGAGAGAGATTTGAATTTGGATTCATTGCCACTACCACTGAACTGAGCACAAACAGAAATGGTCAAGAGATATTTGAAGGAATTTACACAATTTACAGTGTGTCATTGAGAGAGAGAGAGAGAGAGAGAGAGAGAGAGAGAGAGAGAGAGAGAGAGAGAGAGAGAGAGAGAGAGAGAGAGAGAGAGAGAGGTTGTATCGGCGACGGTGCAAAGTCAGCGGTGCGGCAGGCGGCAGTGCCCCGCGTGACAGTGTAACAGAGAAATCAGAGGCGAGAGGTGGGAGGGTGGAGGGAGGGAGGAAGAGAGGGAGGGAGAGAAAGGGGGAGAGAGGGAGAGAGAGAGAGAGAGGGGGGGGGGGAAGAGAGAGATGAGGTGGGGGTGGGGGTCGTTGCGTAGCGAGGCGCGGCGAGGAAGGGCCGTGCTTTGATCGGGTCCGCATAGGGTCCTTTCCTAGAGAGAAGCACGCAACAGGCTGCGATGCCGAATTACACGGCCACGTGGGCCGAGGCGGGGCGGGGCGGAGTGTGGCCACTGCTGGCCCGTATCGCATCACAAGACTTCCACTTCCGTCCCTTCTATTATTTCTTTGGTCGGCCAACAACACGCAACAGACAACCTATATGCTAAGGATCTTTTTCCCTATCCATCTAACGAGAAACAAGGTTTGTAAAAGAAAACTGAGCCTGACCTATCTAGAATTGATGCAATTTAGAGCATTAACGGTTTGTCCCTCGTTTGCTATCATATTTGCTTTATTTTTTTTAAAAGGATATAAGCGTATAAACAATTTTGTCAAATTTTACCGACAGTTAGGTTCACTATATGTTACCAGAGAAATTAATGACAATAAGAAAATTTGAAAAAAGTTATAAATATGACTTTTACGACTCAAGAAGAAATTCGTGTTTACCTTAACAACGTTCAAACAGATTGACATCTTACCAAAGAAAGAAGTCCCGAAAGGAAAAGGAATGAGTGTGTACCGCGGGTGTTTCATAAAAAACGCAGGTGCGGGCGAGTGGCGAGTTTGCCTGCCTACCCGATCTCCCCGTAAGGCACCATAGCTCCTTGTGTAGACTAACCCGCCCGCACCTGAGACTTTTATGAAATGCCCGGTAAATTTGGTATCTGTGTCGTTTTTTGCAACATTTTAAAGCCCATCCACCAACAGACTATAGTTTTGTCCACAGATCTAAAAACAAATTTTGAAACAAAACCCAACTCAAATCTTCCCTTTGAAAGACACGATAGTTCTGCCTCCGACAGCGAGTGCGCAAAAACTAAGCCTCTCCTGACACGAATTTATTCTATTCTGCATTAAGTGAAAAACAAAGGCCATAACGATGAAGCTCCATGTACCGTTTCAATCCGTCCCCGTGACTTGTGCAGAGTAGCGGGGCCGAACTGAGCTACCTATGCGTTGCGCCCGGTGTGCCTAGCCCGAATGAATTATCGGCAATGATATAGGCGGTTGTTCTTGTTGTTTTTTTTTGTTTTTTGTTCGTCGATAAAGCATTACTCCCCTAACGAATAGATGGAAGAGTGGCGGCGGGCGTTCGACCGGCCTGGGACCTCATCACTTGAAGCAAATTTATGATTGCCATCCGGGAGGTACGGTGGGCCTCGCCTGGGTAGAGAGAGGGCGCGGCGAGGTAGGGCGGGGCGGGGCGGGGCGGAGAGGAGTGAGGCCCACCTGAGTGCTGCCATAGGCCCGAAAAGTAGAGCGGAGCGGGGCTGTGGTGGGGTGGGACATTAAATTGTCATATATAGCACGGACAGGACCGACTTGTTTATGTACTTTTGAAATGCTCAGGTGTCGTGGGCTTTGGAAAAGGTTTCGCACAGCTTCTCTAGAGAGCGACGCGGATGCGCGCGTATCCATCGTCCATTTTTTATTAACATTTGCGACGTACGACTCGCCGCTCGGAGGATTATACAATGGCTTGTTGTCACCTCGACAATAATCCTATACTATTATTATTTTGTCTTCTAGGGCGTGCGACGAGTTCAAGGTGAACCAGCAGCGTTATATATATAGTATATTTTTTTCTGCTTCGTGAAAAACAAAAGTCGCTGGCCGTGATGAGATATCCCCGGGCGGGTAATCTCCGTGCGGCCCGTGCGCCGCCCCGCCACGCCCAGCTGAGCACCGAGACGCAAGAGTCGCGCAGTCGCGAGCAAGGCTGGTCGAGACTCGAGACCCGAGCCCGAGACAACGCGGGGTCAAAGAATATTATTTGATTACGGCCTCGACAAGAAGGGGAGCGCTGCGAATCAAATTACAGCATTGCCCCAAGAATTTTAACATGATATGGCACAAGGCAGGGGAGGGGGGGAGGGGAGGGCGGGGAGAAGTGCTATTCCCTTCCACCACGGCCGCGCGCGCCCCGCCCCGGGGCACCCGGTTCGCGACGAAAATGAAATACATCGAGGGGAAAGCCGAAAGAAAATTGAGTGACATTTCCTGGGGGTTTTCCGGCAGTTTCACTCATGCCGGTTCCGTTTCGGGCCGCGCTGCGGCGTGCCTCGGGCCCGCACGGCGCACGGCCTCGGCACGCACACGCTCCGCTCCCCGCGCTTTTTTGCAAAACGGATGAAAGGGTCTGGCCGACCGAGAGAGTATAGCGTGACGGCAGCGGGAAGGGAAGAGAAGGTATGCAGTGGACGATATCGACTGGAGGGCCCTCGCCGGTGATAAAAGTAGAATAATTTGGCGCTCTGTGCCTTTCGCTCTCGTCCCGGCCCGGCTCGCACCCTTGAGCCCCGCCCAAGCCCGGCCCCGCCCCCGGTCCAGACAGTTCTAAATATCCACTCCATTTGCGTAGAAATTAGGTTCTGAAGGGGTCGGGTTGAGGGGAGGAGTGGAGTGCACATCATAGGGTGGCCGTGGTGGCTCGCCTGGCGGCGGGGCGAGGGGCGTTAGCCGGCGTTAGCGCCAAGAACTTTCACTGGCGGCTCAAATTTTCGCGCCCCTCAGGGGACGGCAATTTTGCGCGCGGCAAAAGTCATACCCCTCGCCTCTCCGGGCAAGGCGTTTATGGGATGCGGGGCGCCGGTACACAGCAGCACACTGCAACCTTGTTTCAATCTGAGAATAATTCTAAGTTTATTTAATTTTGCGGTTCACGGAAAAAGGTGATTAGTTGTGCCGCGAACTAACATTGAGTTGGTTTTGCCCTTAGTAACACTTTCTAGTCGTGATAACCAAAAGTCAGTTGTGAGAACGCATGTTTGGATGGTCACAGATGAAATTTAGTTGGCACATAGCGAAAAGCGCGTTGCCGCAGCGAAGCGGTTCGTTGGCCTGACGGGAATGGCGCTTATAGGTCCATTTTTGCCGGACTAACGAACCGCTTCGCTACGGAAACGCCACAGTAAAAACAATGGCTGATTTTTTGAGGGAAAAGGGAAAACTTTGAGCACCTTGTATACTTTGAGGAAAACTCCTTAGATTTTGAGGGAGTCTCCTCAGAATTTGTGGAGATTTTCCTTATTTTTTGAGGAGCTTTCCTCAAAATCTGAGGGGTTTGCCTCAAATTACGGAAGCCAGTGGCGCCCAAACGATTTTCGGACGGTGGTACTCGCCACCCCACCTCCCCCCCCTTTTAAGTCGAAAATACCCGTATGAATTAAAAAAAAAACAAAAACATTTATTTAAAAAAAACCTACCCCAACCTTTCCTTTTTCTGTTTCTTCTCCTCTCTTCTCCTTTTCTTTTCTTACCTCTTTCTTTCCTCTTTTTCTCCCTTTTTTCCTCCTCCCTCTTACCCCCCTTCAACCACAGCCAACCCCGTTTTGCACCGAAAACCCCGTTTGGGCGCCACTGACGGAGGCTCCTCGAAGTTTTCCCCTTTTCCTCTAAAAATCCGACATTGTTTTTGCCTTTTTAGCTGTGCCACCTAATGTTTTGCAGCGACAATCCATACATGGTGTTCTTACAACTTTTGGTTATCACGACGAAAAATTGTTAGTAAGGGCAAAACCAATAACTCAAACGTTAGTTCGCACAAATCAACCATTGTTTTACCCGTGTTATGTGTTTGAGTTGCACACCTCACTGAGAGTATCTTCTCTTTCAGCCACCCTCTCTCCCCAGCCCCGCGTCCGGCTGGAATTATTTCATTACAAGGAGGCAAGGTCCATGGGAATTGGAGGGTTGAGGGGGAGGGGGGGGGGAGGCCTCCGGGGCCGAACACAAGAACACAAGAGGCTCAGTGTTTTTTCACCTCCCATTTTCTTCCCTTCCCCGTCTAAATCTTTTCCACCGCAGTGGCAAACAGCCGTTGGGCGCCACAAGATCCTCTTCGCCGTCTCCACCCGCGGCGCCACGCCACGCCACGCCACGCCACGCCCAGCTCTCATCAGCTCCGACTGAATTTAAATCTAAACTCCGCCGGCCGCGCCGCAGCCTCCCCACGCCAACCCCCGGCCGCGAGGGCGGGCGGGTGCAAAGATTGGAAAAGAGGGCGTGAAAGGGTTGGATGAAATTAAAAGGGGGTAGAATAATAAATTACAGTCAGCGCTGGGGGGCCGACGAGCAGGGGGCGCGAGGGCCCACGGCGGTGGGGCTCTCCGCGGGAGTCTGCCCTGCCCGGCCCTGCCCGGCCCTGCCCGGCCCCCGGGGGGATGGTTCGGGACCCCCGGGCCCCCGGGCCCCCGGGCCCCCGGGCCGAGCAGCACGCCGAGACCTTGCCCCACATCAGGTAGGTGTAGGTAAAGGGCAATTAGGGGAGGAAATAAGAAGACGATGAACACGTACAGAGCGGATCCAAGCGAGAAACAAACAAAGCAGCAGCGTCAGAGCGCGAAGAAATATATTACTCGGTAAACTCAAGTGTGAGAAAACCTGAAACACTTTCAGGCGCAGGCACACACAGCACACCCTTATGGTGTTGGAAGACCGTACCAGAAAAATTAGGACCTTCCCGTACCTTGAAATTACGCGAACCGTCCTGTACACCATAATCCCGTATTTCCTATGGACTCCTGGAGAACTTTAGGTGAAAACCGGTAATTAGACCCTGTGCATCGAAGTGTAGGTACGGAAACGCCCGAAACTTTCTACTATGGATTTTTACCGTAATTTTAGAAATACGGTTGGCCGCGCGGAAAAAAATCACGGTGCGTCCCGCGTCCGCCGTAGCACTTCCGTAATATAACAGTGCATGCAGTCACATATGGAGTCGGGACGCAGATCAGCAGGCCCATACGCCGCCTGCTGCATCCTTCATCAGGCAGGGTCGTGCAGGACCGGGACGAGCGGGAAGTCGGATGAGACGTGTCCTCGCGGCCCGCTGCGCTCCGCTGCCCACTGAAAAATGGAGAGGATGCCCTGCAGGGTGAGCAGCGGCCAGCCAGGCGCCGGGGACACGCCACGCCGCGCCACGCCGCGCCACGCCAGACCAGCACATCAGCGCAGATATATGAGCGAAGCGTCCGAGTAGGAAAAGCTGTGGGACGTGTGGGAGCGCCTGAGAGACCCGCAACCCGCGCGGCAGGGGGGAGGGAGGGGGGGAGGGAGGGGGCGAGGAGTACATATTGCACCCGGGAGGCAGCAGCGGCGCCCCGCCCCGCCCCGCCCCGCCCCGCCGGTCGTATCCACTCACCTACCACCCCGCCCCGCCCCGCCCCGCCCCGCCCCGCCCCGCCCCGCCCGCGGCAGCGAGGCGCGAGAGGTGAGGCGAGCAACAGACGGGCGCCGCGCCGCAGAGGACGGCCCATTATAATTACTCTCAGACGCTGTTCGTTGGTGGTGGTGGTGGTCGGCCAGATGTTGGACGACGCGGTGGTCGCGGATGGCGGCGCGCGCGGCCACCGCGATGAATGCAACATTTTACGAGACAAACTTGTAGGCGGGCAGCGCAAGCCAAATGGCAGCCAAATGGCGGCCAACATGGCGACCAAAAGTGCACCCTCGCCCCCGGCCCGGCCAGGGGCGGGGGGCCGGATGCGCTTAGGGAGCCACAGCGCTCCCTCCCGCGTGAGCGCTCTCTCGCTCTCACCCACCCACCCCTTTCCCTGCTCTCTCTCTCTCTCTCTCTCTCTCGCTCTCTCTCCCTCTCTCGCTCAACCCAGCTTCGTACTCCCTCTCCTCCAACCGCGAATATGAATATGCACTGCTCGCCTGTCTTGTTTTATGCGACTTGCGCAACTTTGAGTGACGCGCCCTACTGCCCTTCCCCCCCTCCACATCCGCTTCCGCTCCGCCCGCTCCCCGCGCCGCTTGAAGCTGGGCCAGGTCAGTTCAGAGTGGGACCATAGGGAACGCACAAACACGCAAGCGTACGCCCCGCCTCCCCCCACACACACACACTTTTATAGGTTTATCGCGGCGTCAGGTCTGGTCTGGACGCAATGTAATGTAGGTAAGGCCGACACCACCGCAGGCTCGCCGCCTGCGAATAGCGGGGTAGGCAACCCGCTCCGCTCAGCCGTGCAGCGGGAGAGTCTGCGAGTCGCGGTCGCGGTACGCCGTGGGGAGTCCTACAGGAGGCGGCTGCCGGGCGGGGCGGGGCGGGGCGGGGTGCGGAGGAGCGAAGCGGGGTGTGGTGAGGCGGGGCGGAGTGGGGTGGGGCGGATCGAGGTGCTGTGCGGGGGATCCTTTTGGGGCCCTCAGCCCCGCCCGGCCCAGCCCAGCCCTCCCCCGGCGGTGCACTCGGTGATCAGAGTCCCCCAGCCCGCACCGCCACACCCCAGCGCGCCTGAACCTAGACAGCACATAAACGTGTACGCGGGCCGGGGGGCTCAAATACATCGTCATTTACAGTCGACTGAATGCAACCGCTGCCGCCGCCGGGGACGGCGAGCGTAGTCCCCCGGGGCGGGGGCGGGGCGGGGTGGGGCATAGCGAGCGAGGTGGGAGAGGGAAAAAGGGAACGCCGTGTGAACGGATCAAACGTTTTCAGGGGAGCAAAGCGTGCAGGGAGAGGGGAGCGGGGAGGGACGGCAGAACCCCGTGTAGTAGGCTAAGCCATTGAGCCAATGGTGTCTGTCGGAAAGATTACGACACATAACGCGGTAGGGCCGCAACTCACACGCGTTATCCTCTCTCTCTCTCTCTCTCTCTTCCTCTTCTTCTACTTTTTCTCCGCTCTCCTGCTCGTCCCCTGCTGGCGCCCTCCCCCTCTCCCACAGCAGCGCATCCAAATTGTGACAAACGCGACACCATGTGCTCCCCATCCCAGCCAGCGGCAGCCAGTGCTTCCCGAAGAAAACGACCGCATTCAGTGCGTGCCTCCAAGTACGGCAACGGCCCCCTAACCCCGCGACTCACACACCAAAAAAAAATTTAAAAAATCAAAGTTAAAAGGTTTTGGTGAGCACGGCTGACACTTCTACTTCCACCACTGCGAGGCTGCAAAAATACATCAGTATATAACGAGGGTCCCGCAACTCAAGAGGGTAGGTGTATATAAGCCATAAAAAGCCATCCTTTGCCATCTTTTGAGAAATCACTCATGAAATCCCTTTAAAAAATCCCTTTAAAAATCCTTGTGCATTTTTTGAAATTTGAAAGCAAATACAGGAATTTCCAGAGAGTTGTGGGTCCCTTATCATCGTAGAATACTGTATCTTCTACATTTATAAATATACTGTATCAGAAGTAGTGTGAATTTCTATTTAGAAAATATAGATAAAATTGACAAGTCCGTTTGTGGTAGTAAATAAATTCGAAGTTAATTTGTAATAATTTGAATTGCCAAAAGACTTTGGGGATGTTTTTTTTTTAGTAGATAAACGGGTACCGCTTCCACAGATTTCTATCAGCTCATGTACTACAGGTGCCATTTCACCATTCATTTCCCTGACCGCGAATAAATTATATCACGAATCAAGGTAAAAAAAGTTCTTAGAAAAAAATCCACTTATTTTGCTTGCACGTTTCTAGGGATGGAAGACCGCGGACAAACTTACACTGATTGCTTTTAGAACACGGCACTAGAGATTTCAACAAATATTCCGTTCCTGCAAACTCATACACTCTTGACTTTAGTTTTTGAAAATCAGAGTTTTGTTACACCAAATTCAATATCAGAATCGTTCTTATTCTTATTCCGACCATGCTTATTTTAATAGCATTGGCAGTTAAGAGAAATTGTCTGTAGAACAGGCAATGCAATAAGTTGTGACTTTTCAAAATGCACATCTTACTTTAATCACACATTTTCGTGCGTCCCCCCCCCCTCCCCCTCCGCGCACCCGCGCTGCACCGGCCGCACTCCCGCCCGCAGCACTGGTGGACCTCGATGCAGAGCTTGCCACGCCGGGCGGGGCGGGGTGGGGCGGGGTGGGGCGGGGCACGTCAGACCACCGGTCTTTAATGACGTCATTACGATTCAGTTCTACGAGCCCGTCCGCACCGCCCCGCCGCGCCCCGCCTCGCCCCGCCGCGCCCGACCCAGCAGCGCCGAGTGGTAAGCGCCCTATTGGCAAGCCATTTGTCCATCGCAAGGGCGCGCAACGAGACGGAAGCGAAAAACAAGATGGCCGCCGACGTAAACGGGGGCAGAGCCAAGGCAGAGCAGTCACGACGGAAACTGCGAAAGAGTTTACCAGCGAAGCAGAGAGAAAATGTGGAGGGGTACGTTACCTTCTGCAGGGGTGCAAAATGTATGACGCTGGAGCTCGCCGAGGGGTCCAGTAAGATAACCCTGAAATTAAAAAGTGTGAAAAATTAACAGAAACCATATTAACAAAAATGAGACCATTTGATATTAATGGCCTTGTCTTTTTAATAGGAAAACGCTTCCTAGCTTTCCCAAGACACTTAGACTGTTTCCATGAACCGAATTGCAAACTCCATCTTTGACGTCACATTCGCTTTGATGAAAAAAAAATCACATTCTTTAACTTAGGGTATGTCAGCTGTGAGAGTGTTTAATAGCGGATGGAATGTGACGTCACGTGATTTAAATAACAGTGAAGTACGGTGAAAAAAATATGCAACGAGAGGCGTGACACTGACACTGCCCAATCAGGTTGGTGAGGCAGTGCTATTCCTCCGCAGCACCCTTTTTAAAACGGAAATGATCGAAAGTGTTTTGTTGCTATAAGGGCCGAAATAGGATTTTAATGTTTGGTCCGCGAAGAGTAAAAAGGCGCCTCCCTCGCGGGTAAAATGGATGCATGATGATAGGAAACCTGCTGGAGATGAACCTCGTCGTCTGTCTTATTGCGGTCAGAGCACGTAGCACCGTTGACCATAAAACTTCAGCATTCTAGCTGCTGCCCGAAGCCGAGTGCTCTGGCCACACCACTGCTGGCCACTACAGCAAAATTGTGGATTCTAGTTGACTGGAACGAAACGTGTGCATATCGACAAGAAAACGCGACAAACATTCTATCACGAGTGTCTCATATGCTCAGCACACGGCACACTAGAACACATTGCTTTGTATTGCTCTGTGATGTTCAAAACTAAACCGCGGGAAGGAGCAATAAGGGTACCTAACCCTTCAATCCTCCTTGCAATTTTACGACATTGGATTTTGCAGTCGGTTCTGCAGACTGCAGCGCCCGGCCCATCTCCCCCAGCATAATGTTGGATGGAATCGCAACGGCGTCCTCGGCGTGCAGAGCGCACGCATCGACACCCTCCCGGAGGAGAGCCAGTTTCGTTCCCCTCTCGCAGAAACGCCCTGTCATGCGTGAGATATATAAGAGCGGAGCGTTTGATGAACGTGCCGGAATGGCAGAGGGAGATGTGGGTGGGTGTGGGTAGGCGAGGGGGCATGTCCCCCCGGACAGACGGAAGGCTCAGCGAAAAGGAAAACACCCCACAACCTCAAGGAAATGTCACAGCGCGCCAGACGCCGCAGCGTTGTGCCTCTCCCTCTCTCTATAGAGAGGATTGGGCCTGGCCACCTACCATGCGGCCTATTCAATGTTCAATATAACTGTAAGCTGCACACTTAGTAGGAACGATTTAACACAACAACTAGTTTCTTCATTTTTTTTTTCCAAGTATCTTTTTCTTTAGTAAATATTCTTTTGAATTTAGCGAGAAGCTTATCTGTTTTCGTGCAGCTCACAATCTTTGCCCGTAGTAATTTTTTGGACCTCTCTGTCAGTATTCAGGCTGAAAACAATAAACACATTCAAACATTTCTCACTAGAAAAGCACCAAAATTTCTGTTAACTTCTCTGACATTCAAAATCGTACAGAATAACTATGACGAATTAGTCAGTAGTTCAGCTGCATAAAAACGTAAGCATCTACAAAGAAAAATGTCGAGACAGGTCTCAGAGTGCAGGCACATTTCAGAGATTAATCAAATTCCCGATCACGTTAGCCTGAATAATGGCACCTCGGTAAAGTTATCAGGCTGGTATAGCTATGCTTAGTTATTTCGGTTCGAAATATTGCATTTCGTCTTCAAGTACCCTGCTAAGAGGCAAGGAATTCTCAGTATGAGAAGTGAGTAGCTTGTAGTCTAAAGTGCAGGTGCGGCCAGGGCAGGGTTTACTGGCAATCTTTTGATTGATTGATTGATTGATTGCGAGACACCAGCACAGGTTATTAAAGTGAGAAACATCCATTAATAGTTTCAGCCGTTTGACCGCTTTATTCATCCGAAAATGTGAGTCAGTCAACGAGGCCTCAGCAGACAATGTGATGCAGTGTTTGATAGCCTTGTTGGCCGTCCGGCCGTCCGGCCCCGCCCCGCCCCAACACGTCCCGGCGCCACGACTCCCAAAGTTCTTTCTAAACTGTCAAGACATTCTAGGCTGTTCATTCATCATGAGCGTGCTTCTGCTGCGATCTCTTCATTTCTCTCTCGCTTTCGCAGCGCGCAGATGCGGAAAGTGAGAGGGAGAGAGAGATAGGGGGAGAGAGAGAGGGGGGGAGGGAGAGAGGGGGGAGGGAGAAAAACACGGTAAAGGGGGGAGGGTAAGGTAGACTAGCCACGAATGAGAGATGTACAGCAGGGTGATGGACCCGGCGGATGGACCTCCGGGACTATCACAACCGCTACATGATGAGGCAAACGCGCCAGGAAAGCGCTCCTCTGGCAGTATGGTGTGATCGGCAGCAGATCAAGCTGAGAAGCGGCAAGCATACCGTACGCAGATACACGGAAAATGCACCCAAACTAAAACACAGTTCCTTTCTGAAATTCGGATTTCATAAAAATAAACAAACGCATTATGAAAAACATACAAAAAAATCAAGAAATGGGCTGTTTGCAAAGAAACGCACCTCGTCATAGGCCATCTGATAACGTCGGTGTAAATCCATCCAGGCGATGTTGCGTGGGTGGGCAGGAAAAACACGTCTCTTTCTAATAACATTCATAAACCCCTGTCGAAATTAAAATCCTTCAAACTTCATTAGCACCGCTCAACTTGCCTTCTTCCGAAGCCCCAGGTCGTTTACTTCCTCTCTCCCTCCCCCAAGCTCAGCGTCCTTCCCTCTGCACATTTTATAATTTATTCCTCGGTAGATTATTTTTCCTTTTTTTCTTTTTCTGTTACAGTCGTTTGTTTGACAAGATTAACCATGCGATTTTCGGACGCCATTGGCGTTTGGCGCGTTGAGCAAGAGAAGTTGTGCGGAGATTGTGCGAAATATCGTCTCGTTAGAGTTGATGAGATCAGCCAAGCGGCGGTGTCATGGCCACCATCGGGAATATAGGCCGGCTGATTGGGGAGGATTGAGAGGCAGCTGGAGAGAGGTGGGAGAGAGAGAGGCCAAACGCGAGGGGGAGACGAGTGCAGTGATTATTTATTTTAATTTTATTTTTTATTCCTTCTTTCCGCCCCCTCTACTGATTCGGGTCATTAATTAAACAGCGAGCATGTTAAGCAGGAGCAGAGCGATGAAACGATCGGAACAAGCAGCAGCAGTAGCACGCCAGCACGAGCTCGCCAAACATGTTTTTTTTCCTTCTTTTTTTCCGATTAACTAAAGGAACAAAATAATAAAATACCAGCAAGAAAAAGAACAACAAACAAATACGACGAAGACTAATAAGGAAATTAGAGTGCGGCTATTGCTTAGTAGGAGTCGCTTTGGAAACGAGTCCTGCTACTATGCAACCCCGTCCCCTCCCCGGAGGGGGACCCCAGCCACCGCCACCACCACATCCGATAAATTTGTGCGGTTGACTTTTCTTTCACGTCGTGACATTCTCCCCTCTCTTCTCTCTCTCTCTCTCTCTCTCTCTCTCTCTCTCCTCTCTCTCTCTCTCTCTCTCTCTCTCTCTCTCTGTCTCCCTTCGTCTCCCCAACGCATTTCCCCCGCCCCCGGCGGCCAATGAACAAGTGGCGTATGGCTTCATTAACGTATTTCCGGGGAGCTCGAGGCCCGGGACACGCCATACCGCGTCACCCCAGTAAGAACGTGATGATTGGTTCCTCGCCACTTGCCACGGCGCGCGGCCTTCAGCCTTCCTCCCGCGCACAAACGGTCCCGGAAATAAAGCCCATTCATAAGGCCTTTTATTTTACGAAGCCTGCTTCAAAAAGCCCGCGATCGGTCGTGCGCCCCTCCCTTCATTCTCAAATACCTCTTGAAATTGTAAAGTCTTTAACCCCCCATCACTCCCCCCCCCCACCCTACATCCCCCAGGACCGGTCTGCATGTCCTGTCGTCGTGTCGACCATTTAGCGAGAAGCTTACAGAGTGAAATGATTACCGCAATTTCACCGAATCATTTCACAGCCCAGCAGGGTGCGTACCGACGACGGCTCGGCTCAATTCAATTCGCCGCGTCGCCAATAACTCTGCGCCGGAGCCGACAAGCATAGGCAGCCAGTCAAGGACACAGGGGGCGGGGAGGTCGTGTAGGAGGGGGGAGGAGGAGGAGGGAGTCGACCGAAATCCCAGAGCAAACATTTGCCCAGTCTTTTTCATGAAGAAGAGTGCAATCCGATCCGAAATGGTAAGAGCCGTGTTTGCCCCTGCGCGGCGTAACGGCGTGCGGCCTGCAAACAAGGCGGCCAGCAGGCCGGGCCGGGCGCCGCGCTGCTCAGGGCGATCGCCCTATATTGGCCCGCGGTGATGAGGGCTGCGCGGCGCGTGGGTCGCAGCTCCTAACCCGCCGCACCGCGGCAACCGCTCTAGACCGAAGGGAAAGGGAATAATAAGGGACTTTACAAATTTCATTTTCCGGTAAACTCAATTTCGCTCTCCCCATCATTGAGCTTTCGCCCTTCTGGCCAGGGGAAGAGGGCAAGGGCCTCCTCCACGAGCCATCACACCCCTTCCCCTCGCCGCGCAGTCTCACTTTCTCTCTCTCCCTCCTCGGGCTCGCTCTCCTGTCGCGCTGCAATCAGAACAACTAAGCAACGTCGCCGAGGGTGAAATTTTTCCAGCCCATTTGGCGTGGGTGGTCGAGGGGCGCGCAATGAGGTACAGGTCGAAGGGGAGGGCCTGCCGGGCCGGGGCCTGCTGTGCTCCTTCTTTAAGAACGCGCCATTCACGTTTAATCGTCCCTGCTCCTCCTGGGCCGCAGCAGGACACTTAGTAGCAGCTGCCAAGTGGCGCCAGAGGACACCGCTGCTTCTCTCTCTCTCTCTCTCTCTCTCTCTCTCTCTCTCTCTCTCTCTCTCTCTCTCTCTCTCTCTCTCTCTCTCTCTCTCTCTCTCTCTGGTCACTGTGTTGTCTTTGAAATCCAGGGCCAACGGGCTGGGACTGTGTGCCCTAGCGTTATTCGCGGAAATGAGGGTCGGGCCAAAGAGCGAGAGAGATAGAGGGGAGCTCGGGGTAGGAGCGAGTGAGAGGAGGGCATTAGATGAGGACCAAGAACACACAAGCGCACCAAAGGCAACAAATAAAGTCTCGCACTACACTACGGGCGGGCCGGGGCACATCTGCGTGCTGCAGAGAGCATTCATCCGCCCGCGCTTAACAACAAACGGCCAAGTGTTTCATTGCAGTTGCTTCCCGTTTTATATTCGGCCAGGAAATGACACTGTCAATACTTATCTCACATTCATTTTCTTTTATTCCTGGCGAGCCGGGCCGGGCCGGCACGCGGTGGGGAGCCCTGCCAGCGGGTCGCACACCACCACCCCGCCCCGCCCCGCCCCGCCAGGCCTTGGGGGAATAAATCTGGGGAGCCAGTCAGGCCGGCAGCGGAACAACAGGGACCACACGCGCGCGCACAGTACATACGCAGCGAGCCGAGGACCTCGACGGGAGCACGGCGGGCCAACGGAAACTACTGATGGTATTGCGGGAAAGAACACTGAACCACCCACCCCCCCACCCCCGAAAAAATAAATTGTTAAGGGACAAGGAAAAACTTTGTGGAGCCTTTCTCAAACGATGACAGATTTTTTTTTCAATGTTTTCCCCTTTTCCTGAAAAGAAATCAGGCTTTTGAGTCTACATCGGTTGTCCGACCTCGAGATTTTTGCGGCCGCCACCGTCACACGTTTCTTTTTGTCCGACCTCATTTTGTCCGACCTGGCAGTCGGGGTGTCATAGTTATTTTTCTGTCCGACCTCGTTTTCTCCGCCCCCAACTAACCGTTCGAGTCGCCTGCTATCCTCTGCGATGCAGCTCGATTGTCCGACCTGATACTCTCCCCGAAATCTGAAAAAGTGCCTGGATTTTTCCGGACCTTTTTTACACGGGTAAAATGGAGAAGGAATATGTAGCATGGTCTGAGCATTCAGCGAAAAAAATGGTACAACACCTCAAATTCAATTTTTTTTTAAAGATATTTTTTAAAAAAATGAAAAATTGGGAGGCCCCTACCTAACTCGCAACCTGCGAGCCCCGCCTGCTTAACTTCGGAGTTCTGATGGGATCCGGTGTGTTCCAGGCGACCGCCACCCCACGGGCACGAGAAGTCCTCTCCACTTCGGGGAGAGTCCCCGCTTAAGGCTGGCGGCCTGTCAGGCCCGCCGTACTACCCTATTTAAACAGCGCCTTGAAGCCGTAGGTAGCATTTCGGACCAACGACTGGGCACCACCGGACCGCATGACCGGTCAGTGGGAGGTAGAGGCAAGGCAGGACGATAGAGGGGGAGAAAAGCAGAAAGAGAAGTTTTTGCGGAAGAGTAAGCGTACGGTTGGTTAGACCTGTACTGACCCGCTCCCGCACAGGTCATGGAAAAGCTGTTTACTAAGGAGCCAGATTCATAGGCCTTACTTCCCCACGAGGGACCACCCCCCGTGGCATGGGACGGAACTTCCTGACAACTCGCTTTCGCTGCCAGTGAAGAACCTACCTGGGAATTGAACCCAGGCCCCAAGTGCCGAGTCTCATGACACCCCGCGGCTTTCGTGGTACTAAGACCACTAGACCGTCGGCGATTCCACGAGGGAGCTCCGTTGAAATGGGGGGTTTGAATTCCACGTCAAGCTGCTGTCCTCGGAAAAATTTATATATTCTAGCAAGATTTGAACCCGGGCTCTGCGGCCCCCGGAACATCACTATGCCGGCACGGCTACGACGCCTTGGTACAAGTTGGCTTTCCACTAGGGGTTACCCTGCGAAGAGCCGTAGTCGCCGACGAACCTGTTCCGGTGGCGTCATCAGGAAACCTGCTCTCCATGCAGCAACAGCCCGGCCGCGTGGCGACATTGGTATGCACATCGGCACTGTTAGGAGCACTGGGTAGGCAGAGGTTCGAATACCGATCACAATTTCTTTCTTTTTTTCCCCCTTTTTCTTTAAGAAGCTTTGTCTCTTTGCAGTTGCCCGAAGGGACGCGAGTACCGTGGATAAAAAGAAAAAGTAGGTTCTATAAATTAAGTCAAAACAAATCCACACTCCATTTTGAAAGAAATTGTGACTGGTATTCGAACCATTCTATATAGGGCCCAAACAATTACGCACATGTATGTTACCTACACGCAAAAGATTTCGCGGGTAAGGCATAGGCTGTTGAAGCGAAAGTGGAAATGGTGAGAGTGTGTGAGTCGCCTCATGCGAGTGTGTGTTTTCTCACATCTGTGTGTGTGTGTGATGTGTGTGTGAGGGGGGAGGGGTGGGTGGAGAATGGCTTACGGGCTGCAGGTGGCGGGGCTCGGGCTGTGGGCTTAAGGTGTTATGCTACGCTACACAGTTGCACATGCACACGCCGCTCCTGCACACGGCACTCCGCGACGCGCCACGCCTGCCCCCACCTCCTTAACCATTCACAACACGTCCCATGCACGCCTCATTATTTGCATATAATCCGAGCTCATTATCCGTCCGTATCGACGAGACATGGGCTGCCCCGCCCCGCCCCGCCCCGCCCCGCCCCGCCCCGCCCCGCCCCGCCCCGCCCCGCCCCGCCCCGCCCCACCCCGCCGAGCACCACCTCATGCACCTGCCGTGACACGCCGCCCGGGGGAAATGGTATACGAACAGCAAGGGGCTTTAACAAAGTTCTCGCCCAGGCCGCTCTATGGTCGGGACGGCTCGGGCGGAGGCTAATTTACGAAGCCTTGCAGCAGCTGCAGCAGCAAGTCTCGCAAGCCACACCTCGCCGAGGCTGTGCCGGTGCCAGCCCCGCCCCACACGAACCTCGCCCCGCATTCACCAACTTTGACACTTTATATCATCAAAGACACGGGAACGCCATCGTAAATTGGAGCAGCAGCCACTTCCCGAACGCTTCGCCCTTCTCCCTCCATCTCTTGTGCTCTGTCTCGTGAGGAACAGTTCAGAGCACGAATCGTCCACGAGTGAAAGCTATGAGCGATGATAACAAGTTTTGAGAACTGGATTAATAACTAGTGATAACTAGCGTTTAAGAGAGTGACCAAGCGGGATGCATGAGAATGGGCAAAAGAACACTCTTAAAAATACTGTACGGTATGCCTACGGTCCGTACCGTAGTTTTCCCGTACGGTCAGACCTAACGTAGCCTTACGGTGCGAACTGTACTTCATTGTGGATGGAACATGCTCCATTGCTCTTCCCCAACACATTTGCAGGCTACGGACTTTAACGTAAGATTCAGACCATATAGTCAAAAATTACGGTCCAGGACCAGGCAACACCGTACCGTAGGCGTTTCCGTAGTATTTTTTAACAGTGAACCCCTTTTCCGAGCCACCGAGCTCACCTCAGCCAAACCAACTAGAGACTAGCTGCAGCACAACCAGTTCTTGGATCATGGAGAATGTACTTAAAATACGCGACAACGCATAGACCTTGGATCTAGTCAAATAATTACTTCCAGATTCCGTGATCAAGAACTTTTCGTTTTCTTATCTTTTGTTTTCATTTTTTTGAGGAGCACATTGTGACAAATAATTTACCCCCTTGATGCTTAATATTGAAACTAAAATCCTCCAAATCCATTGCAAAAACTCCGGGAAAAAAAAAACAACAACCAACAACTCCATTTCTCTCTCCCACTCACTCACTCAGGTGCAGCAGGCGAGGAGCGACGCTGTTCATGCTTCAGAGGGGCGGGATGTGAACCGGGTCGGAAGCACCTGTCCGCTTTGTCCCCCGGGCGCGGCGGGGCGGGGCGGGTGGGGCGGGGCGGGGCGGTCATACAGTCCTACCAACATGATGAAAACGTCGCCGAGAGCTCCGAGCAGAGCGACAAGCAGGTGGCTGCGCTGGCTGCGCTGCTCGGGCGGGCGCCGGGCACCTCACCTTTCACACGGTGCGCGTTGCCTGACGAGTACCTGGGGGGGCCTGCTGCTGTACCCAGCGAGCTGCTCTGCTCCTGGTACCGCACACCGCACCGCGCCGCGGGGCCGGCCGCCTCCGCCCCGCGCTCCCCTGGACCGCGCTGAATGATTTATGCTGACGCATAATAAAGACACAAGTTAATTTTACTCCCCGCGGTCTTGCTCACGCCCCACCCCAAGCAGGAGGCGGGCCGCGTCCTATGGCCCTATAGTCTGAACGGGGAGCGGGGCGGGAGGCGAAGGAGGCGGAGGCCCCGACCCTAGAGTGCTGAATACACCGACCTTTCTTTACGCTACTCACGCCGCAGCCAATAAGGCTCCGGCTTAATAAGTATACAATATAAATGTATAGCACCCGCCGGGTTATACTCTACATTTCTAGTAGTACAGCGCGAACCCCGCGCACCCCGTTTCCATCTGACCGGAATGAATTCACTTGGCAACCTTGAGCGGCGTTAAAAGTAAACGAGGAAGCGGTTTGCGTTCAATTTCAAAGCAAAGGTTTATATGTCGACTCGCTCCGCGGCTGCGTGGTTTTACGTCGCTCATGATTACACAACAAATTTTCCCTAGTCGCTGAAGTTGAAGTCGGGTGCAGTTCAGCGTTTCCTCAGGGTGCCTTTTGGTCGCGCGGGGAGGGACTCCTCAGTAACCACGCCAACAATTTTTTTTTTTTCAACCTTCCC
This sequence comes from Frankliniella fusca, assembly GCA_029379305.1. Classification (NCBI taxonomy): domain Eukaryota; kingdom Metazoa; phylum Arthropoda; class Insecta; order Thysanoptera; family Thripidae; genus Frankliniella; species Frankliniella fusca. Next base: position 870,965 of record JAHWGI010001437.1, read on the forward strand.
TGATGACGCTCTACTGCTGTTTTAGCAGATTTCTCCCCTCCGCTTCCTCTCTTCATTCAGCATCTCCTAGTCCTTCCTCGCTCGTGTATATAAAAAAGAGAGGGTGAAAACGTAGAGTGAGAGAGAGTGAGAGAAAGGGGATGAGTTTATTCCGTTGCTCGCTTGATTATTTTCCTTGTAATTGTAATGTACTGACTGAGAAAAGACTCATCGCAGATACTCTGGCCCAGGGAAAGAAAGTAGAAAAGATGTTTGAAACAGAGAACGTAAGAGTGACATAAATAAATGTTTATCAATGTTATAAGAATGACAGACAACAGATAAAGATGGCCACGAGTTTCCCCAAGTCTTGATAGCCCTCACCCTCATCCTCACCTGACCAAAGAGTATTGTTTGTTGGATGCCAGGCCTTGCCTGGTCAGAAAGTTGTCGGGTGCCGAGCGGCATTTGTCCCACTTTCTGCCCAACCAAGTTAGGTGCGGTGGGGCTGCAGTTGTATGTATGCAAGAGAAAGGGACCTGGGCGGGGCGGGCAAGGAGCGGGGCGCGCCGCCCTGTGTATCGGGCATGTTTATCGCTCCCCAGTTTCCGAACAATAATCAATTACTTTCTCTATTAATAATGGACTCTTTGGACAGTCCACAAGGGCCGGTAGGGTTAATAGTCGGGGCGGGGGCGAAGGAGGGAAGGGGTAGACGCTGTCGCGGGGCAAATGACCAGTCCATAGGAGCGCAGATGTGTGCGTGTGTGTGTGTGAGAGAGAGTGAGTGAGTGAGTGAGTGAGAGAGAGAGAGAGAGAGAGAGAGAGAGAGAGAGAGAGAGAGAGAGAGAGAGAGAATGAGTGAGTGAATGAATGAGTGTGAGAGAGAGAGAGAGAGAGAGAGAGAGAGAGAGAGAGAGAGAGAGAGAGAGAGAGGAGAGGGGGGGGGGCTCGACAATGGAACCCCCCGAGGAGATAACAGGTGTTCGTCGTTCGGTACCTTCACTCACTCATTCACTCTCTCTCTCTCACTCATTCACTCTCTCTCTCTCTCTCTCTCTCTCTCTCTCTCTCTCTCTCTCTCTCTCTCTCTCTCTCTCTCTCTCTCTCTCACACACACACAGACACAGACACAGACACACACACACACACACACACACACACACACACACACACACACACACATAAGCTGTCGAGCCTGACGGGTGGGGGAGTACTCCCTCCCCTTCTATTTCCCCTTCGCCCTCCTTATATTTCCAAACTGTTCGGACCTTAATTGCTGGCTGGCTGGTCCGGCCAGTTTGAGTTGCTCAAACACGGCGGTGAACGGGGCCCGAGCGTTCACATCGGCTGCAGGGCAGCGGTGGCGGGTACACACAGAGTCCCATATAATAGGAGAGACTCGACCCCTCGTAAGGACCAGGTGGCGGTGGTGGTGGCCCCCGGGAGGTGCTCCGGGGATTGGAGACGCCCACCTGAGGTCCGCCGCGCGCCGTGGAGCAGGGTGAGGCGGGGCGGGGCGGGGCGGGGCGGGGCGGGGCGGCGGGAGGGCCCCGTACGCTGCGCTGGTCACGGACAAGGGCGCATCGTCAGGGGACGGGAGAAAAACGCGTGGTGACTGACGATGACGGAGAGAACAGGAGAGCGAGACGGACTCACTCCTCCTCAGGTGCAAACAGAGATGGGGACGAGCAGCGAGCCGAGCCTGGCGCGGGTGGAAGATGCCTTTGTGTGGGGCCCCCACGGCCCCCACGGCCAGCTCGCAAACCCGCCTCGCTGCGGATAAAATGCTGATGGATTTTACGGCCCGGGGCGCGCGCGCGTACAACATTTACGTCTCAACGTCTTAACTGCAGAAGCTGGAACGGACCGAAGGGCAAACCGTTAGAGGTGCGCGGCAAAGGATTTCGGGGCCGCATTCCGCAGCCCCGCACGGCCCCTTGTAATGAAACTGGAGAGTGCGCTCTCTCTCTCTCTCTCTCTCTCTCTCTCTCTCTCTCTCTCTCTCTCTCTCTCTCTCTCTCTCTATCTCTACATCTCTGTCTGTCTCTCTCTGCATGGTGGCCTGTGTCCGCATGGCCGCACTTCACACCCCCCGCCCACTACTGCGCTGGTTCAGGCATTGTACCGGAAGTCACCCCCTCCTTGGACCCACACAGCCCCGCGCTGGGTGGTGCGCGGGGGAGGCGGCAGGATTGGACCACAATGTCCAACCATTGTCCTTAACCCCCCTACAACTGGCGGCTTTGGACGTGACCCCCTCGGAGCCGTGTTCCACATGCACTAAACACTGACGGCCGTTGCGCCTGCTGCTGCGCCTGCCTGCTGCGCCTGCCTGCTGCGCCTGCCTGCTGCGCCTGCCTGCTGCGCCTGTCCTGTCCTGCTGCTCCTGTCCTGCTGCGCCTGTCCTGCTGCGCCTACTGGGCTTGCTGCGCCTGACCTGCTGCGCCTGACCTGCTGCGCCTGTCCTGATGCGCCTGCCCTGATGTGCCTGTCCTGCTGCGCCTACTGGGCCTGCTGCGCTTGTCCTGCTGCGCCTGCCCTGATGCGCCTGTCCTGCTGCGCCTACTGGGCCTGCTGCGCCTGCTGCGCCTGCCCTGATGCGCCTGTCCTGCTGTGCCTACTGGGCCTGCTGCGCCTGTCCTGCTGCGCCTGTCCTGCTACGCCTGTCCTGCTGCGCCTGTCCTGCTACGTCTGTTCTGCTGCGCCTGCTGGGCCTGCAGCGCCCCCTCCTGCTGCTGCCCCGCACCAGGACTACTCGACTCCCATCTCCATATCCACAACACCTCACTTCTTTCCGCTCTAACATTCATCTTTTAGCGGAACAATCGCGGTGAGACGTTTCATGATTTACCAAGCGACAAGGCTTACATATTTTATACGCAAGACGACTCTGACCTGACAGGGGACAGGGAGCACGACAAGGAGCGGCGGGGGGACTAGACCGGACCCACCATATACGGACAAGGATGCTCTGTGCGCCGCACACTCCCACTTGATATCTCTCCTCCCCCCTCTCTCTCTCTCTCTCTCTCTCTCTCTCTCTCTGCTCTCGCTGGCATCTTCAATTTGGCACAGGTTCACACACCGTGTCGCCGTCCAGCCCGGGCCAGGTCGGGCTGTCGTCGACTAGCGATCGCCTCGCAAATTGGACTTCTCTTTCGCTCCCCTGCTAAGGTATGGAGCACCCCCCCCCCCCTCCCCTCGGCGAAGTAAATTGACGTGCACGGGAAACTCATGAGCGCGATTGTTGCCCTTGCAGAATGGCGCATTTCGGGGCTTGAGCTTGTGCGAGTATGACATATTATTCTTACACCCTGAAGGTGAGCTAATATGCACTCGCACTTTTAGAAGCCTTAGCACAACAAGCTAATGCTACATTAGACAGGCGTACACGGGTATTCGCCCGTAGAAAAGAGAGTGAATAATTTATTGTCATACACCTACAACGTCAAGAATATATCTTTGTGAAATTTTACAATATTTTTCGTACGTTGTGATTTACAAACGGTGTTGTAAACCCCCGATCAGTGTCATTTATTTACAAAAGCATATTTGTGCTCCTTCACAAAAACAATGCAATTCCAAGTATCCTTGAAAATTTTTAACTTTACGATTTGATATCGTAACGTAACGACATCTGCCGTGGAAAATTTTCCCGTACACGGAGAAAACGGTTCATTTTTGTTCAAAGACCATCGGACCGATTCAAGGACGGAGGACGGAGATAGGAAGATTTCGGTCTGATGGTCGTTGAACACCAGGGAACCATTTTCAGCGTGAAGCCGCCACAAACGTTTCACATAAGAGTGTAAAATTGTCACATGCAAGTGAGTGGCATTTTTTCACTTGAGTTCCCAGAGTAGGAGCGGCTAGGCCGGTGAGCCAGGGTACCCGCCCCGACCCACCCCTTCCCGCGCAGCACCACAATATAGCAATGCGAACATGGCCTTAAGCAGTAGCGAGGCAGCAAAGTTGTTTCGGGGGCGGCGCCATTTGTCACATGACTTGCTGGCTACCTAGGCGGAAAGAGGAACAACTGGACGACAAAGAAAGCTGCTGGAGGACACGGCCGGGCCGGGCCGGCCGGGCCAGGCCGGGCGTTGCGGATACGTTCCATTCCTCTTCCAGGGTTCCACGCTGCGTTTTGGCCTCGGTTGTCGCAAAAACGCTTTCTGTTCGGAAGTCCTCTTTCTCTCCGCATCGGGCCTGGGGGGCTGAGCAGGAGCAGGGAGAGAGAAGGGAGAGGATGAGAAAGTACGAGCTAAAGACCCACCGGGAATAATGGCTCGGAATCCGCGCCCGAGAAGCGCCGAGAGGTCGAGCCGAGCAGAGCCGAGCCGCAGGCCCTGCGCCACCACGCATCCTCACCAAAGATTTCTCATTGTATTATTTAAATAAAAATAACCTACTGGAGGATCTAACATTTCGCAAATAACACATGTTATTCTGCAGAGACGGCGCGAAAATATTGGTAAGATGAGAGTTGTCACCCGACCACGGCATCGATTCCCGTTTACGGCTCCGATTCCTCGGCTCTCGGTCTTCGTGGCTCCGCGCTCGGAGCTGGTCCCCGGTGAGTCCCTAACAAGACGTAAAGAGAGAACCAGCAGAGGGGGAAGGGGATGAGAAAGGGACCACCCGCCTAGCAAAGGAAGTTTTAATTTCTTCCTGCATCAGATGAGAAATGGCCGGACAACAGGGTACACCAGCACCACCACTACTACCACCAGCACCACCGCCACCGCCACTACCACCACCGCGTAGGATAAAAAAAGAGGGCCGAGGTAAAATTCAGAGAGAGAGAGAGAGAGAGAGAGAGAGAGAGAGAGAGAGAGAGAGAGAGAGAGAGAGAGACCTGCGGAGGAGTTATTGAAAGTGTTTTCCACGCTGAAAGCTGGTAGTTTGTGCGGAATCAATGCAAAGTCTTTGGCAGCGAAATCGCACTGATAGTGGGGAGAAGGAGAACGGAGGAAGTGGGAGCGAGAGAGATTGCGATAAAAGAGGGGGTGTGAGCGAGACAGGAGAGTGAGAGAGACAGAGCGGCGCAGCCAGCAATTTGCAACACAGATTTTGAGGCCAAGGCAATGTGTATGAGAATTTCACTTACTACGCAAGCCTTTGGGCCGCCAGCCCCGGGAGGGGCCGGGACTTGCTTTGGCTCTGGTCCAAATTATCTCTCGCGAGCCACTTCTGCAGGCCAGACTGCTCTGCCTTCCAATTTCATATAAAGAATTGCATCCCCCTTTCCGTCCATCCCTGTTCAACGCACTCTGAAAGTCTGCGGACACCGTCAATCGACTTTCTCTGTCTTCAGATTAAGTGACAATTACATCGTTACCAAAAATGTCTACAGTTTTGCCGACAGCGAAAAACATTTTTTTTCGCAGCAGTTAGTAACGAAGTTCCTTATTCTGGAATTATTAGTGGACTGTAAGGAGTAATTTTGCAGGTATTCTGTCCACGATTTTAAACATTACCAACAATGAACTCTTAAAAATTTGTGCAATTGTGAACACAATCAGAACAAAGTGTCCGAATTTGTGGGCTGTTTTTTACCAACTCAGGACGTGCTACAAAAATGTCAATAGGTTCTAAAAGAGCGCTCATTGTTAAAATAATCGTAAACTGCCTTATAACGAAAAGCAAAGGCAGTAAAACTGCCTATTTTCCGCACAATCCTGCATATTTTTTTTTATTTTTTTTTAAAATGTTTTTGTATATTTTTTAAAAAAATATATTTTTTTTTAATTCAGCTTCCTCTCTCCGCAGGGCGGAGCGGAGCGGGGCCTCTACTCTTCAGTCCCCGGGTTTAATTACGCCGTGTTATTCGCGGCCGAGACCGGCGCGCCGTGCCACGCTGCTCAGTTCGCCTCTATAATCTTCAACTTTCACCCGCTTTGCATAAATAATAAAAAGAAAACATTTCTAATCAGTAGCAGCAGCAGCACTGGCGGGGCGGGGCGGGGAGCCGTTGCACCGACTGACTGAGGGTGCGCCGGGTGCGCCCACACACACCTGTGCGGCGGCCCGGCGGCAACGCAACATTCCAACAGGCAGGCACCTCAGCGGCCGTCGTCAGTGCCTTTGAGACTTGACTTCCGCGCGTGCAAATCCTATACCACCCGTGCGGCATCCCGTGACCCCCTCCCTCCTCCCATCTCTCTCTCTCTCCCCCTCCCTCTCTCTCTCTCTCTCTCTCTCTCTCTCTCTCTCTCTCTCTCTCCCCCCCTTCGAAACAATTTGTCCCCTCTTCACTTGACTGCACCCACCCTTATTACGGGACGCGCCAATTACACGGGCCGCCCGGCGCCCGCGTGCTGCCACACCGCCTCAGCACGCCTCAGCACGCCTCAGCACTCCCCGCGCTGCTGACGCGCAGCGTGCGCCGCGGCGACTGACACGGCACGCTGACATACACTGACTGACGTGTGGCTGACGCCGCAGGTGCCAATCGCAAAAAGCGGTTCTCGGCGGCGCGGCGGCAGCGGGGCGCGCTCCCCGGGGCTGAGTCCCCCGCTCCCGCCCCGCTCAGCGCCTTGTCTAAAGCCACGCGGACGTTTTAATATCCGGAATAAAGCGGCGGGGTAGGGCCGGGCGGGGTGGGCTGGGGTGGGGTGGGGCACGGCGGGGCAGAGACGGGGCACGGCCGCGCAGCAGGGCGGGCGAGGCGACACCAGGAGACAGCGACAGCACGCTCGGGGGTAATGCGGTTGCCTACGTCCTCGAGGGGCTCGAGCTAGCGGTCCCGCCGCCAGGGCCCCCGGCTCGCGCCTCGCGTCGCACCGTTTCCTTTTACTCGCGTCGTCCTCCATTTTTTCTCCCGGAGCAGCGCGGTTCCCCACATTTTGACTCCTTGTATTTTACATGACATTCCAGCGACTTCTCAGAAATAAATATATTTGTAAACCCCCGTAACTTTCACCGATTAATTTGGTAGAATTATTTAAGAGGAGCAAAGAAAATGAGTAAATTATGAAGTCCTGGGAGGCAGTTTGTCTGCGAATTTTTTTATCACCATCACCATATCCCGTCTATGGCTTTCCCAAACTTTCTAGATTTTCTAGACTTGAAGGAACCGAGCATTCCCCACCCCTTCACGCCTTTTCTTCCCCTTAGTATTTTACTACCAAACTCCCATTTTCCTACGCTCTAAGCCCCCCGCCCAAAAACTAAAAACAAATTAAAAATAAAGAAAAATAACTTCTGTACTCGTTACATGTAACAGACACACCTGTTTATTAGACGTAAGATATTCGTAAAATGTTTCGGGTTTGCTGGTGGCAGGCCGCTGTGTAAATGCATATAAGGAGAGAGTTAGAGGAGGACGGGAATAACGGTCGAGGCGCACACACATTTTTCGGCCTCGCTCCAGGCCGCGCGGAGCGGGGCAGGGCGGGGCGGGTGGGGAGGAGCGGCCGGCACAGCAGCCTGGCGATACAGATATGTTTTGATAGCTTTTCCTGGATTTAATATTCCCATCACGGCGTAATGTTTCAGTCAGCCCCGCGCCGCGCGGCTCACTTTCGCCGGGGGTGGGAGGGGAGGGGGTAGCGGAGGGGAGGGGGGCTATTAACGGCCGATGGGGCAGCAGAACGGGTAGGGGGGCACATCGGGTCCGCACGTGGAGCCTGGCCGGGCGGGCGGGTGCAGAACAACTTAAACAATCTCAGAGCGAGGGCAGCCGGCCGGTGGCCAGGTCCGGCCCCGCCGCCACAAATCTTATCTCCCCCACTTTGTACACATTAATAAGTAAACTTATATGGATGTTTTGAGGGGGCCGGGCTCGGCCGGGCTCGGCCTGGGGCGCGCCGACAATACGCGGGGCAGCCGCGCGGCCGCCACTTGAGTTATGGAACAGCAAGCCCGCCCGCAACCAGAACCAGCTGCACTATTGGAACATTTGGGGAGATTTTGTGGGGGAAATCTTGACATAGTTCGCGCCAACGGTTTCATTGCAAAAATTACCTACAGAATTGCAAAAGTCGAATTAATTCGATTCACCCAAAGTATATTGTGGAATCACATTTAAATGGTTCGCTCGCGCCCTTAGTATTTTGAAACCATTAGCAAGACCGTCAATAATCACCGCCGGACAAGGACAGGACTTTCTAACGGCATGCATTCAAAAAAGCGAAGCACATAAGAATTCTGCCTTGTAGAGTGGAAAACATATGTCGCAGACTCTGCGCCCGCGCAATAAGCTTTAAAAAATGAACATATGCGGAGGGAAAGCGCGACCCTTACGAAGTGAGCGGGCCGGGCTGCGCGGTCGATTTATTCTGGCAAAAACAATCGCTCGCAGGATTCTATCAGTGAAATGAAGAGTCATACTCGACGCGGGGAGGCGTTAGTTCAAGGGAGACGAACTTGTGCAGTTTTGTGTGTGTATACATGTTGAAGGTATTTCTTCAATTTTATGTTTCTTTTCTTCACTGGTAAAACAAATGTTTAGTTTTAATAAATCAGAGGTGTTTTGTTTCAAATGTGCAAACATTGCACACTTCCAGGCGTCGAGTTTAACTAAACGTCATTTGGTGTGCAATGCTTCGACACTTCCGAAACGTTCAATAAACTGCACACCATTTAGTGTGCAGTTACACGATGTCTGTTTTGGCTTCCCAATAGCTGCTGCATGTGTCCAAGTGTGCAAACATTCGACACTTGCGAGACGTTTTAAGTTTAGACGTTATTGTAATGTCTAGTAAAACTCAACACCATGTAATGTGCAAAGTAGTAAAAAGCACACTTTAAGTGTGCAAAGCTGCACATTTGTTTTACCAGTGTTTCTGTTTTATTTTTATTGTGTAATTTTTTTAAGGGGTGTTTTACACACACGTGAATGTACAAGCTTTTTCTTGGGTTTCTGCTGATACTTAACTCTACAAAAATTTGTAAAGCTTTGTAATTTGCGAAGCGTTCTTTTCCTTGGTGGCTATGGCACTGAACGTGATCACTGAGGAGAGCATATAGCACCGACTCTGCTGGGACGGGTCTCCTCTAGTACCTCTACTGGAAACACCTCTAATTTTGATTAGAGGTAAATTTACGTCTACTGCAATATACCTCTAATAACATTGCTGCGAAAATAGCTCTACAAGATTTACCTCTACGGTTAGGAGTAAAACACAGAGTTAGGAAGTTACCTCTAAAAAGTTTTAGGAGTAAAAACTCTCCTACTGTGTTTTATATGTAAACCTTGACGCGACGTAATCACGGCTACGTCAGTTACCTCTCTACACTTGAGATGAAAACTGCGCAGTTCGGGAAAAGCGTACAACAGTCACCCGGCGAGAGCCGCAGTTGTCGAAATAGGTTCTGTGAGAGATGGGTCCAATTCATCTAAAGAAAATGCTTCTAAAAGAATTCACATCGCTAATTTCCATCTAAGTATTTTCATGGTATCATGGTCGGGGCACACCTCAAATTCATGTTTAATTTTTTTTAAAAGAGCTAGTTTAAAAAAAAATTGAAAAATTGGTAGGCCCCTACCTAACTCGCAACCTGCGAGCCCCGCCTGCTTAACTTCGGAGTTCTGATGGGATCCGGTGTGTTCCAGGCGACCGCCACCCCGCGGGCACGAGAAGTCCTCTCCGCTTCGGGGAGAGTCCCCGCTTAAGGCTGGCGGCCTGTCAGGCCCGCCGTACTACCCTATTTAAACAGCGCCTTGAAGCCGTAGGTAGCATTTCAGACCAACGACTGGGCACCACCGGACCGCATGACCGGTCAGTGGGAGGTAGAGGCAAGGAAGGACGATAGAGGGGGAGAAAAGCAGAAAGAGAAGTTTTTGCGGAAGAGTAAGCGTACGGTTGGTTAGACCTGTACTGACCCGCTCCCGCACAGGTCATGGAAAAGCTGTTTACTAAGGAGCCAGATTCATAGGCCTTATTTCCCCACGAGGGACCACCCCCCGTGGCATGGGACGGAACTTCCTGACAACTCGCTTTCGCTGCCAGTGAAGAACCTACCTGGGAATTGAACCCAGGCCCCAAGTGCCGAGTCTCATGACACCCCGCGGCTTTCGTGGTACTAAGACCACTAGACCGTCGGCGATTCCACGAGGGAGCTCCGTTGAAATGGGGGGTTTGAATTCCACGCCAAGCTGCTGTCCTCGGAAAATTTTTTATATTCCAGCAAGATTTGAACCCGGGCTCTGCGGCCCCCGGAACATCACTATGCCGGCACGGCTACGACGCCTTGGTACAGGTCGGCTTTCCACTAGGGGTTACGCTGCGAAGAGCCGTAGTCGCCGACGAACCTATACCGGTGGCGTCATCTGTACGCCTGCTCTCCTGGCTGGGACAGGCCAGCCGCGTGGCGACTTTGGTATCCACATCGGCACCGTTAGGAGTACTGAGTGGGCACAGGTTCGCATACCGATCACATTATTTTTTTTTTTCGAAGTAGTTTTGTCTCTTTCAGTTGCCCGAGGCACAAGGACAGTGGAAAAAATACGATTTCACGAAATCCTAATAGGCACGAAGTACGTTAATGCTTTAGTTTCATAAAATACTTAGGCGAATGGTTTATGCGTGGAAATATTGACATCAAAATTTCCAGCCTTTTGGATTATATTATTGAATTTATTTTATCTCACGGTTTGATCAGCGTCACTAGTATAGCGGATCAAATGCAAAAGTTGAGCTCTCTAGCTCAAACGATTTAGAAGTTAGTCTCTCAGTAAAAATTGTCCGATCAGCTTGATTTTTGAAGTAAGGGCGCGTAGTGCAAGGAATATTAGAACACTGCTTTCACATTTTTGTTCTAACGTGTTCTTCCCAAAGAAATTTTTGAACTACCGTGCATGAGTTGAATCAACAGGCGCCCCTCTTTTCCCCAGACACGGTCCTCCGGTCCTCCTCCCCTGCGCGCCGCGCAGAGGGGCAGCGAGGGGCCGAGCGGGGAGTACCTGCGACAATACCGATTCGGCTTGTTGGCTCGCCTTCGGAACTGGCACTATTCGCAGTCAGCTGGAGGAGGCGCCGCCGCCTTATAAACAGAACCGAGCGCGTTCGAGGTGGGAGTGCGCAGTCCTCCCTTCTATGGTTCTAGGCTGGGACCTCCACTCAACAGAAGAAGGCTGGGGGAGGCGCCGCCCCTTCGACAAAACGGAGCGCGTTTGAGGTGGGAGTGCCCAGTCCTATCCCTGTCGTGGTTCTAGGCTGGGACCTGCACTCAACAAAACAAGGCCGACGGATCTGCGGCTCACGCGTCTTCCTCGAGTCTTAACTCGCGTCAAGGCGCCCTTAACGCACCAAGCGAATTTAACTATTTAGTTCGTTTAGCTGAATGAAATGTTACACAGCCGAAATGAATGAGAAAATAGCAGTTGCAGACCTGCCGAAATCGTTTTGTTAAGTTTTACGGAGGACGGAGGTTCAATACGAAAGGAACAAAAGTGATTTACGCAAACGATACACGTAAATGTACACCATTTCAAGAATTCTGCTCACCAGATTGAAGTCAAACTTACCAAAACGTTATCTGCAGGTATACAACAACTGTTAACGCATTCAATTCGCATTGTAAACGTTTATCGCTTGGGCAAGATCGGCTGCGGCCATGAGGGGCCATCGTCAAGAAATAAAAATATAAAATTCTAACGCTAGCGCGTTAAACGGCCCCTTGGTTTGAACACTTACCTCAAAGTCATAAAGAATTTAATAATATAAAGCCAGAACTATTGGTGATAGCTTAATCATGAATTTTATTCGCCAGACATCGGGCCCACATAATGTCGCCCAGCGGGCCAGCTGTCAACAACGCGCCTTGACAACCACTGAATCGAACCACCAGCCAAGAATTAAAGGGTTCAGTTTCACATTTGCCGCACACTTACCATTAAATGAAATAGAAATTTAAAATATTAGGTCAAAACTCTCTGTGAGAGCCCAAATCGTGAATTTTATCCGCCTCACATTTTCAGCACAAACATGGCGCCGAGCGGGCCAGCTATAAACAATGCCGCCTTGGTGTCCACTCAAACCAACCCAAAATATATTTTGCTAGTTTTATATTTATTAACGACGTAAAATGATGTTGCAGGCCTTTACCAAACAATTATGGGAGCCTCTACGCATTGACAGGGAACACAGAGGCAGACTAATTTTTATCTGTGACTGAAAACATGAATTGAGGACTGACTCTGAGGTTGGCGATCTGTTATTTTTTCGGTAAAAATGAAGTAGGTTTCGAGAGGGCGGTACGGTGGTCACGTCCGAATTTCAGTGGTGTCATCTCTTTCTGGCGCAGTTAACTGAAGCAGAGCTTTGTTTGAACGCAGACTTTGGAGTTTTCTCTTTCGCTCCGCTGACGAGTCGAGCAACCAGAACTTCAAATCAAATTTCCAAAATTTCTGTAAGAGCGATTTTGATAAAACTTCGAAATTGCATTTAGAATATACAATTCTATAACTGCTGTAAATTTTATCAAAATCCCTTGGGCCAGATTCTTTTGTCCCATAGGGGTAATGTAAAACAACTGACTAACGTTTCGACTGATTTTAAAAGGCAACTTCGTTGCCTAAAAAGGATTAAGTAGGTAAAAAATAAATCAAAACAAATCCGCACTCGACATTGATGTCGTCGCCGGTGAAAGCACGAGTTAGACAGGACAGAGGTTCTAATGCCACCCCTATCTGTAACTTCTTTTTCTTTTATTTTTTTTCTTCTTTTTTAAGTTGGTAGCTTTGCTACGCGGTGAATTTTTTCTTTAAAAAAAATCTTTTTAATGCCTCGGGCAACTGCAAATAGGCAAAACTACGTACTGATAAAAATAAAAGAAAAAGAAGATACAGATAGGGGTTAGAACCTCTGTCTAACTCGTGCTTTCACCGGCGACGACATCAATGTCGAGTGCGGATTTGTTTTGATTTATTTTTTACCTACTTAATAATTTATATCCACTGTCAACTGAAAGAGACAAAGCTACTTCGAAAAAAAAAATATTGTGATCGGTATGCGAACCTGTGCCCACCCAATGCTCCAAACGGTGCCGATGTAGATACCAAAGTCGCCACGCGGCTGGCCTGTCCCAGCCAGGAGAGCAGGCGTACAGATGACGCCACCGGTATAGGTTTGTCGGCGACTACGGCTCTTCGCAGCGTTACCCCTAGTGGAAAACCGACTTGTACCAAGGCGTCGTAGCCGTGCCGGCAAAGTGATGTTCCGGGGGCCGCAGAGCCCGGGTTCAAATCTTGCTAGAATATAAAAAATTTTCCGAGGACAGCAGCTTGGCGTGGAATTCAAACCCCCCATTTCAACGGAGCTCCCTCGTGGAATCGCCGACGGTCTAGTGGTCTTAGTACCACGAAAGCCGCGGGGTGTCATGAGACTCGGCACTTGGGGCCTGGGTTCAATTCCCAGGTAGGTTCTTCACTGGCAGCGAAAGCGAGTTGTCAGGAAGTTCCGTCCCATGCCACGGGGGGTGGTCCCTCGTGGGGAAATAAGGCCTATGAATCTGGCTCCTTAGTAAACAGCTTTTCCATGACCTGTGCGGGAGCGGGTCAGTACAGGTCTAACCAACCGTACGCTTACTCTTCCGCAAAAACTTCTCTTTCTGCTTTTCTCCCCCTCTATCGTCCTTCCTTGCCTCTACCTCCCACTGACCGGTCATGCGGTCCGGTGGTGCCCAGTCGTTGGTCTGAAATGCTACCTACGGCTTCAAGGCGCTGTTTAAATAGGGTAGTACGGCGGGCCTGACAGGCCGCCAGCCTTAAGCGGGGACTCTCCCCGAAGCGGAGAGGACTTCTCGTGCCCGCGGGGTGGCGGTCGCCTGGAACACACCGGATCCCATCAGAACTCCGAAGTTAAGCAGGCGGGGCTCGCAGGTTGCGAGTTAGGTAGGGGCCTACCAATTTTTCAATTTTTTTTTAAACTAGCTCTTTAAAAAAAAAAAAAAATTAAACATGAATTTGAGGTGTGCTCCGACCATGATACCCATTCCTTCTCCACTTCACCTGTTAAACAAGATGAGAAAAAAGCAAGGCACTTTTTCAGATTTGGGGGAAATCATCGGGTCGGACAATCGAGCTTACGTGTACTTAACACGCTCCAGGGCCACGGCCACGGAGAGGTAAGGCCGGTCACCTTACCCCGCGGGTACTCGCGGGGTACTACTGGCCTGGACCGCGGCCACGGGTAATGGTGACAGCTGACACTGAGCTCATAATATATACACGTACTAGTAAAAATGTGTTGTATGCCAAGTGCGAGTTAGGGTTCGGCAGCTCGAAAACTTATCCGAAGAAAATTAACAAAAAAAAATCCGTTTTTCTTTTTACCGAAAAAAAACATGGGTGTCGAAAAAATTGGAAAAATAAGAAAACTCATGCAAATTGTGTTGAAACACACTTTTTGCTACGTGTTCATTGTCCAGAACGATGGCAAACGCTTTAGAGAGGGGTGAAAAATGCGATATCATCATAATTCACAAAAAAAAATTGAGGTTTTCTTTGCCAAATTTCGATGTTCATTAACATTTTTATCGAATCTTGAAATTTCCACGACCCTAGCCCGTTTTACAACGTTTTTGGTTGAACGCATACTACCAGACACTGAAGGAACGTTATTCTACCGTTTTGTATCGTTTTTGTCATCAGAAACGCAGATTTCATGGAATCAACAATTTTTCCAACGTTTTCCAAATTCTCGAAAAAAAAAATCGGATAGAAGATCCACTTCTTTTCCAAAATTTTTCTTTTTCCGGAAAAATACGAACCCCAGTGCGAATAAATGAGTGCACGTAATGAACAATGTCGGTAAAACAGGGCGACGCCGGTGGCCGCGCTCAGCCCGCAACACACGCGTGTCAGGCACTGCTGCCTATCTTAGGCATGGCTGGAGGACAACTTGGTTCACAGAACCAATTTCGACAACTGGGGCTCTCGCCGGGTGACCGTTGCACGCGTTTCCCGTACTGCGCGGTTTTCATCTCAAGTGTAGAGAGGTAACTGACGTAGCCGTGATTACAGCGCGTCAAGGTTTACATGTAAAACACAGTAGAAGAGCCTTTACTCCTAAAACTTTTTAGAGGTAAATTCCCAGAGGTAAATTTACCTCTAATCAAAATTAGAGGTGTTTCCAGTAGAGGGATCGGGCCACCCCCTGCTGGGACCCCTCTCTGAGGCTGGGTTTGGTAGCAGCCCTACTCCCCCCCCCCTCAAAAAAAAAAAAGCCACTCTCCAAAAAAGGGAACTGACAAACAAAGCAAAACGGAAGAGAAATGCTAGGAGAGTCGATGGATCGGATCCGTTCGGTGTGTGGTAAACACGCAGAGGAGAGAGGGGTGGCGGTAGAAGGGACGACCTCGACGGCGGCCTGCATGGCCTCGGCACGGCCTCGCTAGCGCCGCGGAGTCTCCTCGCTGTGTACAGCAAACTTCCTCATCCAGCCAGCGCGTAGTAACGAGTGCCCAGTGAGGATAGAGAGGGTCGAAGAGGAGGGGGCGCGGCAAGGACACTCGCATAAGAGCCCCCCCCCCTCCCCCTCCCCTAAACGGGCTGCCGTGCACGGTAGATGCAGAGCTTGGCCCGACATAAATTGTAAAATGTAAAAACCCCGCGGCGAGCCGGCTTGAATGAGGATTCACCTGTTGGTCTTAACTGTTTAAGCAGGGTAAACCGCGCAGAGTTTTAAAAACAGTGGAGAGAGGAGGGGAAGGCGAAATCGTCAGAGAGTGAGAGTTAAGCACTCAGGAGGGACACTAAAAAAAAAAAAAATGTACGGATATATCCCGCAAATTTTCTTTTTTCTGGAGATTTTCTACTGTGATAAAAACGGTGAAGCGCATTCAGTCGGACCTTTGTAGTGTATGGGAGGCCTTTTTTCCAGTTCATGGCTTTGAGAAGAAAAAAAAGTGAAACTGCCTAGTTTTTAAGAATCCTTTCTTGACCCTTAAAGTCCTTTTGGGAAAATGAGGACGCAATTTTTTCCGAGATAAAGATATTTACCTCGTTCCCGTTAAACTATTTACAACGGACCATACATTTCAGTCACGACAGGGGTAGCTCCTTGCCTGCAACGTGACGTTTGCCGGTTGCAACGCATTACCCCCCCCCCCTCCCCAAAACATACATACACACAGGCGCGCGCACGAGTATATGTGCTTCTGAGACCACGACGATCTCAACTGCTTGAGCCGAGGGTGGTAGTCGGGGGAACTCTAACACTGGAGCCCGATATGTCGACCTGTCCCGGCTGGCGCCCATCCCGCGGGGTAGCGAAACGCGCGGCTGAGGGGAGCGGAGAGAGAGGGAGAGAGAGAGGAGAGAGAGAGAGAGAGGAGAGAGAGGCAAACCCTCGACAGCAGCGCTATCTCCCAGGAGTTACGCACATGAGCTCACACCCATACGGCATGCCTCCTTGGAGGAGATGCGGCTGTCAGCAATTTGTCTCCTGACGCGACAGTGCCGGCGGAGCGGAGCGGGGCGGGGAGTAAGTAGATTGCAGGGAGGAGGCGATGTGAGGGGGGGGGGATGCGGGAGGGGAACGAGTCAAATTTCAGTTGTACTGGAATAAAAATTAGGAGCGCGTGGTGCGGCCCGACCCGGCGGTGGGAGCGAAGCGGAGCGTCGAGGATGCCCCCCCGCTCGCATCCGGCCCCGCCCCGCCCCGCCCCGCCCCGCCAGCCCTGTCCGTTCGCCCGACTCCATCCAATATCTCTCTCAAGGTGCGATCCTCCGGCCTGCTTCTGTATTCTAAACGCCTG
Organism: Frankliniella fusca; assembly: GCA_029379305.1. Lineage (NCBI taxonomy): Eukaryota > Metazoa > Arthropoda > Insecta > Thysanoptera > Thripidae > Frankliniella > Frankliniella fusca. Next base: position 887,651 of record JAHWGI010001437.1, read on the forward strand.
CAGCGGCCCTGCGTCGGGCCCGCCCGCCCCGCCCCCGCTCAGGAATAACTCTGAAGAAAACCCTTTCAATCTTGAAACATTCGCTTCCCGTAGTAAGCATGTTTCGCTTCCCTTCTGGCTCTCTCTCTCTCTCTCTCTCTCTCTCTCTCTCTCTCTCTCTCTCTCTCTCTCTCTCTCTCTCTAGCTTTCTCACTCTGTTCTGGCTCGCCTGTCGAGCCTCGAGGCACCCCAATTCGCATCTGGATCTCCTCTCTTCGAGAGCCACGCACCACACCACCCACCTCCGACCGGCATTGAATACAACATGAAGTAGTGGGATAATAGGGGAGAGAGGGGGAGAGAGAAGGTGAGCAGTGACAGAAACAATCAAACCAAACATTTACAACTCTTATACATATTGGGGGAACAGAACCCCTTTTCCTCCCATGCGCTGGCCTGGTCGACAAGTCAGGCTGCACGCCACAGCGACAAACAGCCGCGAGGCGGGGGAACACATTTTTATTTGAAACTTTTGTTCGTATTTGTTCTTGTTGTTAGTCATTAGTCTTGGAGGTTTCCTGGCGGTCCATTATTCTTGGCACCACATTATTTTTCCTTCGCACACACAGCTATTGTCCTACGAAATTGTCGAGTAGGACAGAGCAGCAGTCACGCCCTCACGCACGGGGGGAGAGGGCGCTAATGCACGCGCCGCCCGCGCGTCAACAGTTTTGCCTCATAAAGTTGCAGCTTTCTCCCTCAACATCCCCGACTACCATCCGTCTCTCTTCTCTTATTCTCTCCCTCTCTCTTCTCTCCTCCGACCTCTATCCTCTATACAAGGGGTGCAGAAACCTTACAGGAAAGAAGATTCGAAAGGGAAGAGACTTGATTGGTATGCACATCGGGCGAGGGCCCTACAATGGCCAATGATAGAGGAGGGAGGTTCTTCAAATTCGTACGAGCCACACAGTGAGAGCGGGCCGATGCAGGGTTAGTCTGCGGGCAAAAGTGTACAGGTTTGCGTGCCCGCTCTCGCCGTAAGGTGCCTTGGCCACCAGACGTAGATAGGTAGCCCCACTGCCGACTGATTCAGAAAATCGCTCTCATCTCTCCGCCCTTGTTGCACCAACAGCGATGCTCTATGCTGGCCATGGTGGTGCTTGTTCATGAGTATGAGTGCGACAGAAGTATGAAAGCGATCTTCGGAATCGGTCAGCTGCACACCCGGTGGGGGGCACCGCATCTCGTCCTGTGTCGGACACGGGCGTGTGGCCAGCCGCCCTGATGGATCACGTGACCATGTCTGGAGGACAGCGAGGGCGAGGGTCCCAGCGCACTGGTCCGCGGCCGCGTTCGTCGGAGAGAGAGGGAAGAGAGGGAAGAGAGGGAGAGAGAGAGAGAGAGAGAGAGAGAGAGAGAGAGAGAGAGAGAGAGAGAGAGAGAGAGAGAGAGAGAGAGAGAGACGTTACAGAGCGGAGAGGGGAAATAAAAATGAGGGGCGGAGGGGAGGGGGCGCGGGTACACGCGTGCTTGACGGGTGTCAGTGCCCCTGGGCCGGCCGGGCGGCACAGGACGAGCCCCCCCCCCCCCCCCCGGCCTCGCTGCTGTATCATATGCATCACAAGACAGCCAGGCCCAGGCCCAGGCGCCTCGATGGATGGCATTCGCTCTGTTAGTCATGGTGAGGGTGAGGGGGTGGGGGAGGGAGAGAGGAAGGCCGCCCTGAGGATCCCCACCCCCACTGCGCCTCCCTCTGACCTCCCCATCCATCCCTCGTTCCACCCCCCTGCCCGCCCAATAGAGCGCTCGCACTGGAGGTGCACTCGCAGGTCTATTAGTCTGAGCCATCCCCAGCAGTTCTGCGCCCCCGCACCCCCTACTCAGCAAATGGCATCGGCTCCGTTGCGCGCGCCGCGCTGCACTTACAGCTGAGCGCTGCGAGCCCTGAGACAACATTATCGGCGAATCGGACATTTCTCCGGCGAGATGTATCCGTCCTGCCTCACACGGAGACGGGTAAAATAACACGAAATCGTAAGATATGGGTCCCAGACGAGTCGTACGGTGCACCATGAAAAGCACTGTTTTAGGGGAAAAGAATTCTCTTTTCCTAAATTTTTGATAGCTTTCAGAACTTGACGAAAACTCCTGAAATTTTGCGTGGACGTCCTCTCAAAAACTAGCAGAGCTTCCCACAATACTTAAAGAATTTAGTTCAAGTGCTGTTTCCAAGCACTTCGTTCTTTTCTATATGCTCTTATCTGAGATTTGTGTGCAATAATAAGAGTCCGGCCTCCAACCAGGCTCACGCACGGCTCATCTCACCATGTATGCATGGGGCCGCGGCCGGTCGAGGGGCGGCCAACCCGAAAAAAACGTGTACACAGAAATACCTGTGTATTTCTAGAAATACACTAAAAATACCAGGAAATACTCTACAATACACAGAAATACATAGAATTACTCAACAAAAATACGAGAAATATACAGAAAAATACATTAGAAATACAAGAAATACAAGGCAAGTGTACACAGAAATACATGAGTTGGCCGCCCCTTGCGGCCGGTGCAGTGGTATAAAACAGGACGAGCACGGATCCTTCAAACTGGGCATGACGGCAGCAAAAGCCAACAACCGCCAACTCCTCCCCCCTCTCCTCTCCTCTCCTCTCTCTCTCTCTCTCTCTCTCTCTCTCTCTCTCTCTCTCTCTCTCTCTCTCTCTCTAGCCCGCGGCGGCACTCGGCACTCCGCCACAGAACAGTCGGAAAAGATACCGGGGAATTATTTATGTAGTTTTGGATAGGTGAGACATTGTGAGGGGTGTGGGGGCGCGGGGGAGGTGGGACCACTTCACGTGATGAACACAACAGGTGAGTCGGCTTTCTGGAGTGGACGCGCGGCGCAGAGCTCTGCCACTCCACGTGTCTTAAGTAAGAGTCAAGCCTCCTTACCTCGTTCTTCCTCTCCTGAGACTGCACGGCATCCCGGCATCGTCCTCCCACGCCCGCACACCCACGGAATGAGGTGAGAGAGCGCGTTGAAACGCTGCGGGAAAAGAAATTTTTTTACCTATAGTAAAAGTAAATCCCAGGATACCTATATACCTATATATATATATATATATATATATATATATATATATATATATATATATATATATATATATAGGTGTCCTGGGACTGACCTAGTCCCCGAAATCTCCGCCTCTAGCCCCCAGGCCACTCCGTCCGTTCAGATGCTAAGCAGATCTCGCTTTGCGCTATATTCACATCACTACTTGCGCCTGCGGCCTCTTGGCACCAAAAAGGTCAAAATGACAAAAGCTTTCATTTCCGGAAACGCCTTTTTTTCCCAGTTTACCTCAGCGCAATCACAAAAACTCGGAAACGCACTCGCAGCAATACTTTTTTACCACCATAACAGAAAAATTTCAGACAACAGAAAAAAGTTTATACTTTATTTTTTTTTATTTTAAGGTCAGTCCATTAGAACTGGGGGAGGGGAGGCTATGGGTGCGGGTGTAACACTTAGCGGATCGATTCCACAGAAAGGTGAGTGTTGCTGACTCAATACACGGGGTCACTATACTACTGAAACGTGGCGACCAAGTCAATCCACCACCGTGTGTGGTGTGTATGTGAGTGAGATGTGATGTTGTGTGTGCGAGTGTGTGTGTGTGTGTCTGATGGTGTGTGTGGGGAGGGTGGCCCGTGTTAAAGTGTGGGCAGGCCGTGAGGAGAGGGAACCTTGGTCCGGGCGTGTGGGTGTGGGGTAAAAAGTTAATGCTTTTCGTGCGATCGTAAACGGAATACCGGTGGATGGAGGGAGGCGGGGTAGGCATGGGGATCTCTTTTAAGGGGCACAGGGCTCCCGCACACGCGCGCGCACAGGCCCTGCAGGCGCCCAGCCCACGCTGCTGCTGCTGCTGCTGCCCGAGCCACTTCCAAACTTCTTGATGCAGCGCAACTTCGTCCTTTGGTGCCGCGCGAGGCAAGGGGAGGGGAGGGGAGGCGGGCTGAGCTGTATTCAGATCCATACGCACCCCTGGACCATCACTTGCATTTTACTTTTCCTCGACTGCCCCGCCGACTCAACCGAGCCTCCGACACACCAGACATCAAAACGCTAAAACTCTTCCCGGCTGTCGGACGGCTTTCATCCACGCGCGCTTCACGACGCAAAAGAGATACACGGATGGAGCGAGGCTATGGAAGCGTCACCCCGGCATTAGAATCACTTTGAAGTATACTTCGCGCAATAGCACGCGAGAGAGAAAGATGGAAAGAGCGAGTAGGCGGGGGGTAGAGAGAAGGGGGGGGGGAGAGGGCGTTATTTTTTCGTTACACTGGACTCAGCCACGCTCGGCTGCTCGACACCCCGAGCTTAGAAGTGAATGACATCCCTGTTGCTGACAAGATATTTTTAAAAAGGGCCTTAGTGCCTTTTAACATGTTGCGTGTGGCGTCAAAAAAGAAAGAAAAAAAAACTTGCTGTCCCACAGGTCGGGGTTTGTGACTGACATGCACTGCAAAAAATAATGACGGTCAAAGTGACGGTATCAACCGCTAATTATTTTCCGGCAGCGCCCGTCAAAAGAAAAGACGGCAATGCCGTACCTTTGATGTCACATATCTATGACAGATCGCAATGTACGGAAACACCGTAGAGGAAACAGTGTGCGAAACAGGGTACGGTGGAGCCGTATTCTTAGACTGTAACGTGGAAAACCTGGTCTTCTCGGTGGTACGGTGACGCCGTAGTTTGCGCTCCGCGTACACGAGGAGCGATGTCCAAGAGTGGCATGTACGGCGACACCGTACATAGACTGTCATTTGCCTCTAAATTTTTACAGTGTGGTGTGTCGCGTTTGACAGTTTCACTCACCTAGTGTGTCATCCCTAATAAAAAAGGAAGTCCCTCTGAGGTCCCTAATTCCAAATCCCTCCAGAGTCCCTAATTCCAAATCCCTAAACTGTATCCAGATGGTGCATTCTAGGGACTTGGGATTTCGGAATCCCTTCTGAAGTCCCTCGAAAGTACCTCCTATGCCACTCTCCACTCTCATCTGAAAGGGCTACAGAGCGCCTATCTGTCTCATTCAAAATTCAGTATGATATCATATGTTCATATATGTATTCATAGAGTATCTACGGCCCCTCTGATGTCGTATGACGCGCTAAAAATGACCTAAAATGCGTTTTTCTACATGTTCTGTGAACCATGGAAAAATATGGATCGACAGAGGAAGGACTTCATAGAGATTCCTCTCGAAAAGGACTTCGGAGGGATTTCAAAAACCGCAAAATCCCCTTTTAGTCCCCCCAAAATTCGAGGGACTACTTTGGACCTGTTTAGGGACAAAGTGGGGACTTCTTTTTCTATTAGGGATTGGAGAGATCACACTGTCAACCTCAACAACCGCAGCCTCTAGCACGTTTCCCTTGCTATGCTTGCAAATACGACTCAAAGCCACTTTTCCTCGCAACTTTCATTCTTTTTTTTTACAAGTCACTACGTAGGTTCTTGACTGCGGTTAGAAAGGACTTATCATATTACATGGTAGGTGCTGTGGTAGCCCGAGTAGGCGCGCACCGAGGTGGATGCGCCCTGGGCTGCGGGGCCGGCTGGGACTGCAGCCGGACCATGGAGGAGGGCTACGTCTGGAGTGCGGACTGGGCGGTGCACCTTTGACTTATTTCTGCTATAGAGTCCATAATAATTACCGTACATGACTTATTAAGTGTTCTAGTAACTCGGAAAGCACCAAAAAAGAACGATTTGACATTATTTTCTGAATAGAATAACTTAAATAACTAAAATAACTTAAAACAGCTGTAAAACCGCAAGTCCATGGCAGTCAGATGTCTTTGGAACATAGAAGAGAGAGAGAGGGAGATAGTTTCTGAGTGTAGCTGAAAGCTGGGGCAACTTCTTAGGTTCTGGTTTTTTAAAATGTATTAAAAAGGCGAAGAAGATAAACGTATTGAAATTGCTTCGGCTTAGTTCGGTTGATTTCACGTGGTCGTCAAGCGATTTGGCGGTTTCCTCTCTCAAGAAAACGCCAGACATCTATATGTGCCCATTGCACCACCAAGTCGATACTCCAGTTACTTAGCACTACGGGGCTGGGATTACTACCTCTTTGAGTGTGACGGACATGTGGAACAAAATGCTGCGATCCACCACGTTGTATTCGTCGCGTTAACAGCATTCTAAGAACGAGAATATTGGAGGGATGTTGGGCATGTCGATTGGTGCTGATGTGCGAGCGTGGACGGCAGACGTAACTATGAACCAACCAGTAGAGACAAAGGCGCGCTGAGATTTGAGCTGTTTCACATTTACGCGTCACAAGGAAACAAAAATTGTGCGTTGAGCAAAGGGAAACTCCCTTCCTTTCTCCACCCACGCCCCTCTCTCTCTCTCTCTCTCTCTCTCTCTCTCTCTCTCTCTCTCTCTCTCTCTCTCTCTCTCTCTCGTCTCACTCTCTCCCTGCAGTCCTTACGCCCCGCAAGGCTCGTAGGTGCGCCTGTCCGGGCAAAACAAGATTAATGTGAGCTCGGCTTGCGGGCCGGGCCGGGCCTGACCCGAGCACAGCGCTGGGGCGCGCGACGCTCAGGCGCACGGCGGGCCGGCGGCCGCCCCGCGGACCAGCCGGCCGGAGGTTTAGACCCGGTGAGCCGCTGGGTCGCACCGCCTGGACCCGCACGGCCTGGACAAAGCGCCCGACAATTGGGAAATGCGACCCCCGGCCGGCCCAGCCCCGTGCTCTATACCGGGACCGGGTGCGCCCCTGCGCCCCAGCGCCCCCTCCACGCCACGCCGGGCCGTCCACCACCGTCCAGCGGCGGGAGATCAGTGAACAGGGGCCCGGGACGTTCGGCCGTTGGCACTCACTGTCGTTAAATCCTTATGTCACTGAAATCACTGCAAATGTAAGAGTGAGATATCTCATCAAAAAGGAGTGAGATTTTTTCTCGTGCCCCATTTAAGTGAGAGTTTAGGATCCTCGCTCTTTTTGAGAAATAATTTGCATCACTCAAATTAAGTGAGATAAAGGATGAAAATCCTCAATTAAAAAGGGCGAGGTTTCCCAATCCTCGCTCAAATAGGGCGAGGTTTTTTTTAGACTCTTTCTCTAACTGAGCGAGAAAACCAAACCTCGCTCTCTTAGAGTGAGAGAAAATTTATCACTCTCCTGAGAGCGAGAATCCTCGCTCTGGTATTTACAGTGATAGCAGCCACGATGATGCAGCCTGATTCGCCGCAGTGTACTTGCTGAGAGTTCGAACCGTAAAAAAGCCACATTGCTGCCTGGTCTGCCTGGATTACTACTGAAGCCAACAATGCATTTAACTTCGAGCTTTAAAGAGTGCTCACCACCAAGCATACGGTGTGCAAGGGGGGGCCAACACAAAGAAGTCGTGTGCACAGAAATACAGCTGTATTTCTACGAAAATACAAGAAACACTCAAAAATACGAGGAAATATATGAGAATACTAGGAAATTCATCAAAATCTTCCTCAAAAATACATGAGAAATACAAGAAATACAAAAAAAACGTACACAGAAATACACGAGTTGGCCGCCCCTCGACGGTGTGTCACCTTGGACGTTATCTTCATTTTCAATGATTGTCTTTGTGAGCTCCAGAGGCCTGCAGCACTGTAATTAAGGTCCAGTAAATTTGTTCGACTATAAACTCCGCAGTGTATAGATATTACTGTGACGCTGATGCAATCCGGTTCGTTGTTGTATAAACTTTGTTACATTCGTTCTAGCTTTTCCGTGAAAATTAACGTTAGCAGCCTGCGGTGCTACAGGTGCTTATTGTAACTTGCACCAATAGATTCATATAAAGGTTTTTACAGTGAAATCAATCGGTTGACCCCGCTTGTGCGCAAAGAAACGTGGGAAGATTGCGTTATACGCACTTCGTATGGGCGAGCTCATGGAAAATTATAAAGTATTGTTTCAGAAGACATCAAAAGCTATTTTGTGGAGTCAAACGGATTTCGGTGAAAAAAACCGTGATACAGTATTGTTGCCAAACAATTTTATTTATTGACCCTACAGGCTAAGCATCACTGTGAGAAAAACCGTACCTCATACAACAAAACAACGGTTTTGAATTAACGGTTTACGGTTTTCGTTGCTGTACATCACTAATTTACCCTATACCGGGTACAATTTTAGTACAATATTTTATTGTACTTCGAAAGAACGGTAAAAAAATTGTGGTTTAATTTTAGTTTTTTCTCACAGTGATACAGGGTGGCTCACTTGCTCCGCTCTGCGCGTAAGTATGAAACCCATTGTACTTCAGCTGAGCGAGGGCAAGAGGTGAGGTGGGGAGAGGAGCAGCCCCTAACGCTCCCCCCTCCCCCTCACCTCACCCTCGATCAGCTGATGTAGAATGGGTTGCATACTTACGCACAGAGCGGGGTACGTAAGCCACCCTGTGTATACGATTGCGGTAGCTTCTAGCGTTTCTGGGTGCTGTAGGGTGGGTCTGAAACGAGGGCGCAAGTGTGTGGCTCGCTTAGAATCATTTCACGCCTGGCTCTGGCCCAGCAAGAGGCGAGGCAAGAGGGCAGGCTGTCGCACCACGTATTAACCCGCTGGTCAGGTCCACCGGACCCGGGGACCAAACGCTCGTTGGGGCACATATCGGAAGTGGGCGCGAAAAGGGATTATAGAGAGGGGGGAAGGGAGAGGCGAGGTGGGCCAGAGAGAGAGAGAGAGAGAGAGAGAAAGAGATGGGGTTAGAGTAAGGAAGGAGGTGGGGTTGGTGCTCAGGCCGGAAACGGAGGACCATCGGAAACACCAATAAAGGTCTTTCCGTTTAGTGATAGTACGCCTCCAAGCTACGCGGAGCAAAAGGAAAAAACAAAACGAAAAAAAAACTCCGTGCCTATATAGAACAAACATAAAGAGGAAGAAAGATATGGACCGCATGCGCTGGAAAATTATTCACAGCGTTCGTTTATGTTTCAAAATCCATGACAGCGAAGAACTCAGATTTCCATAGCTCATGTATCGGTAGAGAGTGTAACATACAACAACACGTAACAGTATTCGTGTTTGCCTAACAGCAGCTCTCACCCTTGGCCCCTAGGGTATAGACAAACCCGCAACATTGTAGCATGTTTTCCTCTTACAAGCGTTGCATGGTTTGGCAGTCCTGTATTAATCAACGTTAATGGCAGTTGAGTCCGGTACAGCGACGGCGGCTCTGAGGCCGACCGCAGGGCTGGCCGATGTCTCCCGAGGTCCTTCCGGAGCCGAGAGTCTCAGCCGGGCCGCTGCGCAGCCGCCTGATTCAGAAGATCGCTCTCGTACCTCCGTCCTTGTCGCGCCTACGGCGGTGAGCTATATTAGAGATGCCAGGGCCCCATGAGTGCGACAAGAACGGAGACGCGAAAGCGATCTTCGAAATCAGACGGGAGGCCGCAGCCAACCGCAGGGCACGCAACACTGCAAACACCCAGGGGCACCTCACTCTTTAAATGTGTGTACACTGATATTGGAGGGTTGCAATGTGATTAGAAGAAAAAATTGACCAACAAGAAAGCTCGGCAAACGCGCTCAAGTTGATGTACTGGATTAGAATAAGACATCCGGCTAAGTATATGCGCACCCGGCAGTACACGAGTGCCAGAGTCGATTCCACCATTACAATTGCAAATCGTAACATTAAGAGCACTACCTATCAGCTTGAAATTCAAATACTATCAAGAAAGACATGTCGTAAATTTCAAAAGTCGTCCTTTGCAAAATATATGGTAAATCTACAAAGATATTTTTCACAGTGGCAAATGCACAACCGTTGAGTTGAAAAGTCCAAAATGCACAACTGTTGAGCTGAAAGTTGCACACTGACAAGTGTTAAACAGTAGTGCACGTGGTTTAACAGTGTGGCCAATCTGCATACTCACTTTCGGTGGGGAAAAAAAAGGAATAATTCTAGCTAGTGCTTGTGCTTGGCTCACAGGGTAGCAAGCGAAATCTGCTGGTGTTCGATTTCGTAGCGCGACGGAGAGAAGTACCAATACCGCTCTCTCGGTGGGAGTAGCCGGGGAGGAGAGCCAGCGTAAAAACAGAGGGGCTGCTTAATGGAGTCCCGCAAAGAAAATAAGGACACTAGGACACTGCACTGCTGGGCGGGGAGAAGGGAGCAGAAAGGACAGAAAAAAGAGAACACGCTGAACAAGTGAGATAGAGAGAAGAGGGGTGCGCGCGATACTGTCCATCCCTCTCCGCGGGAGAGCGACAGAGAGAGAGAACACGATGCAAGTAGTCGTCTGGTACAACAGACCGGCGCGTGTCTCTCTCTTTTTTCCCCCTACCGTGGTTCGAGTCATTGTCCTGCCGCCGCTGGAATGGCACGCTGTTTTTATCCCCGAGACGAGCAATGTGGCCGCTGGAGGGGGGGGGGGGGGGGTCACGCGGGCCTAATTGTCGCTCCAGCGCGTCTCCAGCGCGTTTCAGCGCTTCGCCAGCCACCACATCTCTGCTGGCAGCGAGCGCTATCTGCACGGCAGTCCCACAAAGACAATATGACGTGCGGCCACACTGCTAAAGTCATCCTAGCATCACTTTGGTCTTCGGATGCCATAAGAGAGCGTGCTTCGGGCTATCGGACCCGAAGACCAAAGTAATGCTGGGACGACTATATCAACTTACGAACGATTGTGGCTGCTTCGCCACTGTCTTCCAAACGTACTGCGAACAAAATACGCCTCAGTTCCGAGCAAATTTCATTGAAAGCTTGTAGCTGAATCCTTCGAAAAGCGAACAATGGTAAAATCCTTATTCGCAAGGATTCACCAGGCTGTGCGCTAAAACTGGCCTGGGTTCGTGGAATGTCAAGAATACGACATCTATCCATTAATACACTGAAAATTTACGATTCATAATTCTCACTTCCATACAATTGAGAATTTGAGGGCAATTTCATTACTCTCTGGAGAGTGAGAATTATTTTCCTCGCTCCGTTTGAGAAATATTTTTTAACCTCGCCCTAATAAAGTGGGGATTCGTGCTCAATTAAAGTGGCGCTGAAAAATCCTCACTCAAAGAGAGTGGTGCTAAAAAAAATCACGCTTGTGAGGAGTGAGGTTAAAAATTATCACTCGACATGGAAAGTGTCCTCACCCATTTTGATTGAGTTATTGGATTCGAGGGTTTGCAGAGTATTTTAGGCTATTCTACGGTACCTCAAGTATTCCGTTCATTCAAAGCCATACAGGCTTGGAGCTTGGACGTTCTCCGATATTTCGTAAGAACGAAATCGTGAGTTTGGACTATCCTGAACATACATATATCTTGCACTGAGGTATAATTTTACATAAAATTATCTGTTCGCAATTACAAATCAGTCAACATCGTTGGCAAGGCTTTTATTAGTGTGGATGCCAAATTAACGGTCTGGACGTACTGCAGCATTGTCCGGTAGGTTTTCCTCGGAGTGGGGGCCGCCGGCATTCTCCGCGGCAACGACGAGAGTTTGGAGCGCACGGTTACGGAGACATACTGTTAAGTACTCATCACAAACTAAAAAGATTTTCGAATATTAAATTTCTAGTCAGAAATTGCGGACAAAACAAGAAACAGACTTCCCTTTGCCGTTGCGTAGCGAGGCAGAGGTACGGCAGGGCCAGGGGGTGACTTTTTCCCTTCTCCTTCCGGAGCGAGTGCTGTTGAGGACTCGAGGGCAGAGAGGGCCAGGCTGGGCGAGGGGGCAAAGGTTCCTACGCAAGGGGGCACTTCACACGACCATATATCACACACCAAGGGACTACTCGTCCGTGCCCTGCACTGCCCTGCCGGCCCTGCCCCGCTAACCCGCAGGGTGAGAGGCCACTTTCTTTCCCTCATTTTCCCTCCCGTCTACCTCCCTTCCCTCTTTCCTCCCCCTCGGGGGAGAGAGAGAGAGAGAGAGAGAGAGAGAGAGAGAGGGGACCGCGTGCACGGCAAGGCTCGGTCGCCCGCCACCCTGTCGCCCGGGGCAGTGAGGCCGGCCACTTCGACCGCACATGAAAAGGGGGAAATTGATTTATTGAAAGACTGATTGATTGTCCATCTTGAGTGTTTCCAACCCCATACCCCTTCAACCGTCCTTGGGGGCAACAACATTTGAAGGGAGAGGAGCAACAGTTGGTTGTGCCCTGTTCTGTTCAAGTCGTGCGTTGAACTCGGGGCGTGGCCGCTGGCCGCGGCGGCGGTGGGGCCAGAAGGGGGAAGTCGGTTCCCGCCGCGTCCAGCCCCGCCCCGCCCCGCTCCGCCTTGAGCCGCGCGCGTCCACCAGCACACTGATTCAGAAAAGCGCTCTCCTAGCTTTATCTCTCTCGCACCAATTCGGCGCGCCCCATGAGTGCGAGGGGAACAGAGCGAGGAAAGCGCTCTCTTCTGAACCAGTCTGCAGCGCTGGCAGCGCCTTATGCAACCGCGGCGCGGAAGGCAGGTCCACGACCACGACACGCATCATAAGCGTCATTGTGAAACAAGTATTCAACCCCTCTCCTCCTCCTCACTCCCCCCGCCGGGGGAGAGTCTTGGTGACTCGGTAGGGAGCGAGGGCAAAGAAGGATGAAGAGTGAAGAGAGGAGAGTAGAGAGAGAGAAGGATAGGGAAAAAGATAAAGAGCGGGAGGGAGAGAGAAAGTTGTGAGAGGGAGGGAGGGAAAAAGTGCGTCAGCGCCAAAGAAGCGGGACCGCGAAAGTGAAGACGTGTAGTAGCGGCAGAGCACAGAGGTGGCCGCCCTTCCTGCTCAACCCCCCCGCCTCCTTTCTCCCTCTTCCCCCCCCCCTCCTCCCCATGGGGATTGGCACCCTCGGCCCAAGCGCCGCTTATTACGGTCCAAAATGAGACATAATTTTCATTCACGGTGGAAGTAGACACAAGCGAGTTTCATAAACAGCTCCTGCAGAGGCCAGGCCAGGTCGGGCCGGGGACGCAGAGGAGCAGGAGGACGAAGAGAGGGGGGAGCGCCGCGGCGACTCAGAAAGAGTTGTTAAGGAAATCAGACGAATCGCCTTAAACCCCACACGGTAAAAAAGACGTCCAGGTTTCCAAGGAGTGTTTTTTTTTTTTTTTTTTTTTAAATCACTGTTAAAAGAAATGTTGGAAATTCACAGAAGAGATGTTGTGAAAAAAGTTGGTATAGAACTCTTCGTTAAATGACAACAGTATTCTGCATTGAAACCAGAACTCTTCGTTCAATTACAACTGCCCTCTCTGTATTTTAACCAGAGCTCTTTGGGAAATTACGACTGTCCTCCGTATTTTAACCAGAACTCTTCGTTAAATTACAACTGACCTCTGTTTTTTAACCAGAACTCTTCGGGAAATTACAACTGTCTTCTGTATTTAAAATAGACTGGCTTCAAAAAGTGGTCGCCTGACCGACGAAATTTTTAACTTTCGAGGCATCAAAAGGGTCCTTGTTTGATTACAGAAGAGTGTTGGGATTTCACAATTGCTCCGTGTCGAGGAAGTGCTGGGAAATAACGATAAATTTTTAAGAGTGATTGACGTTGTCAAAATTCTTGTAAAGTTCAGAATTTTTTCATATATTCCGATTACGACAAGGAGTCGTAAATTTATGATAGCAGTCGTACATCCACGAGAGCAAATTCTTGCCCGTAGAAGAAAACTAAGTCAACAGTCGACACATGGTGTCCAAAATTACTCGTAACTTTGCGACATTTGTTATGGAAATTTTTTTTCCGTAACCCTCACAACTTTTTTCACAGTGTACTAGTATTTTCTATGCAAGAGTTTCCTGGCTGCTTGGAAACCTAAACGTACTTCATCGTGACGCAACTACCTTGATATATTTTATAAATGCACTTCGCAACTTTCCGAGCTATGTTCTTTTTCCCCTTTAAATATATATTCTTTCGATCTGTATTTTGTTGTTTTAGGTATGTTTTTTTTAGGGGGGGGGGAGGGGGGAGGGGAGGAGGGAATTGTATGGTTACAAGGGAAGCGAGAGAGGCGTGGGATAAAACACGCACAGCGAGTCGTAATTTTTTGCACGCGTGCGAAAGTAATAAGTATTTGGGTGTAATTGCTCAGCATTAGCGGCGTGCTGCGGCGGGGAGTGGCGCGCGGGGCGGAGCCACACCACCATAGCGGCAGTGAGTACAAAAGTTAGCTGGCTCCAGCCACCGCCCTGCCGGATACGTTTTGGCATCCGCACGAGGCGTGGCGTGGCGGGGCGTGGCGGGGCGTGGCGGGGCGTGGCGGGGCGTGGCGGGGCGTGGCGGGGCGTTGTGGAGCGGGGTGCGGTGGGGCGGAGTACTGCGGTACAATAACGCTCTACGATTGAGCTTGCAGGGTGCGCCGCGCCGCGCGCCGCCGAGTTGTGGCTGTTCTCCGCATCGTGTCTCAAGTTCTTTCAGTCAGGGCGTGGCGCGGCGTTGCGCGGCAGCGGGGCGTCACCTACCAATGAAAAGTTTTCCTAAGACTGCGGGGCGGGGCGGGGCGGGGCGGGGCGGGGCGGGGCGGGGCGGGGCGGGGCGGGGCGGGGATCCGCTGTAGCAAGAAGACCCTCCGGTTATCACACACAAAGTGAGCTACCGTCTCCACAGAGAAATATCGTCATCACGGTCGCCATACGGGCCGCGGCGTATTTTTCGCATGGCCATATACCGCGATGGTATGGACTGATACATACACATCTAAGAGATTGCGAATACGCATCATCACGGACATACAAGTAAGAGAGAGAAAAAAAAATTGTGCTCACCTGTCCACTAACTATGTTTGAACTCTTGAATTTCCGCCCACTGGAAAAACAAAGTTGCTCTCTAACGCCTTTTTCGAGGCGTGAGTAAAACAGTGCCTTTCAAAGGCGCTACTTGCCTCTGAAGGTGCTATTTTCAGCTGTTTTAGTTCCTTTCCATAGGCGCTATTGCAAGTGCCTTTCAAAGGGTTTATGTAGCACCTTTGTTTTTTCAGTGCCGCCGCCCCTCTAACGCAGATCCAAGTCCTGATCCGCGCCTCTGGCTACTTTTCTTGGCGCTTTGTTTCTAAATGTTTCATTCGCCAATATAACAATTGATATTGACGGCGCGAAGAAGATGGCCTGGCGACGCCGCCAATTATGGTGCTTGCTCCTCGCACTTCTGGCCGGAAATGAGAATCGGCCGCTCGGAGAGGCCGGCACAGGCGCCTGGACTTAGGGGAAGGGAGGAGGAGGTCTGTCCTGTCTCGAGCAGTGACAATAATGAAAACAAACTCGGTCATTTTTATTTTTTACGTAGGAACGACATCCGGGAAAGGGTGAGAGCCGCGAGAGGACGGGGGAAAAGGGGGTGAGGGGGTGGGGGTGGAGAGGACTCGCGACGGGCAGGAAGAGGATGCTGAGACAATCCGATCGTTGCCGTAAAATTAAACTCGTGACAAATCTCCCTTCCCCCTCCCTACCACTCTTGCCTCTCTCTTTCCTCTCTTGGAGCTCACTCCGAATGCAAACCGAAACACTGTAGTGATGGTCATCATGATGATAATACTAATGCTCTCGCTCTACTCTCTCCACCCTTCTTTCCCTGGTCGGCGGCAGGGCAGCGGCGGCCTGGCTGGCATGGAGTGCTAATTGAAAAGTAAGCACCGTCGTTATTTTGAGAGGGTGGAAGGGAGGGTTCAGGAGGGAGGGATGCTGGGGGTAATCCAGCTGCGTCCGGCCGTCACCCGACCATCATCCTCCCCTTATCCGGTTACTCTCCTCTGCTGCCGCTGACGATAAGGATTATAAACTCGCCGTTTCATCTTCGAATTTTACTCCGCAGGAGAGACGCCCTGAGGAGAGAGATAGTTGAAGCAAGAGAGGGGAAGAGAGGGCGAGAGTAAAAGGCGGGAATAGGGGGAGGCATCCTAATTCCAGTTGCATCTACCCCTTTAGGGAGCTCTGCAACCCACCGTGCAGCACGGGTTCGTGATGAATCTACCAAAGTCCAACTATATTTACTGTTTTAAAATTGCATTATAACTTTCAGCTGAGGGTTCGTCGTTCGTCAGCTCGGAAACTTTGCCGAAAAAAAAATGGGAAAAAGTCCGCTTTTTCTTTCGGAAAAAAATCCCGGAGGTCGGAAAAACTGGATAAATTGGAACAATAAGAAAGCTAAAATTGTGTTAAGACACACTTTTTGGTGCGTGTTCATGGTCCAGAACGATGGCACACGCTTTCTGTGGAGGTGAAATTATGTATCGAATCTTGGAATTTCCGTAAGATTCGGCCAGTTTTACAAATTCTTTTAAATGCCGCATACTACCAGAGGCTGAAGGAACGTAATGAACCCGTTTCGTATCGTTGTTGTCATCACAAACGCAGATTTCATAAATTTAAAAAAAAATCCAATTTCCCAAAAACCATCGGGGGAAAAACAGCTTTTCTTCAATTTTATTTTTTTCTGAAAAATACGAACCTTATAAGCTATACGAAGAAATTTGAGTGTTTTAGAATTGGAAAAATGTATTTAAAAAATAAAATAAAAATGAAAAACAAATACGACTCTACGAAATCGCGGTAGACAACGGTATTGTCATGTACACTTTTTGCAACATCAAACAAAACATAAATTTTGAGCTGAGTTTCCCTGTACGAGCGGGCTTCCGTGAAAAATCCATCCTATGAAAACGATCGCCTCCTTTACCAAAAGTTTTCTTTGACGATGGGATAGGAGGAGCGGGCACGTTTAATAAATACCTACAGGCCGTGCACACTCTGTTAATTTTGAACAGTAAAATTTAACATGCTCTGTCTCACTGACTCATATCGAAAACGAAAGTAACAATATGTTTTGGCCAATGCAACCATTTTTACACGGAAACGAGCGTCACACACTGCCAGAAATTTCCACGGTAATTTCTACGGTTTTAACCGTTATTTTTTACCAGGTCTGACCCGTTTTTAGTGGGTACGGAATGACCCGTACTACCTATATTCGTACTACCAGTATTTTAACTTTTTTCGAAGTTTGAAGAAACTTAAATACGGAATTCGTCACAGAAAACACCGTATTTTTAAGATACGGCTGTACCCAGTGTTGCCAGAAAGTTAGGCAAAAATCCCGCCCAATACACCTGTGCGTAACGGGACTGTATCTCCGCCTGCCTACTAGGCAACATCTGTACACGAGTGCAGGGGAGTTGCCTCGTAGGCAGGCGGAGATACAGTCCCGTTACGCACAGGTGTATAATTGGGCGGGATTTTTGCCTAATTTTCTGGAAACACTGGGCTGTACCGTTACCGTTATATCAGAGAAAACGAATTTTACCGCTGTGGAGTGAGGAACGGGATTTTTAACTATGCAAGAATTGAACAGTGCATGAGAGCATGAGATAGAAACATTCCACTG